>VXCM01000545.1:189366-200661 GCA_014773175.1 Lucifuga dentata
GGGTGGGTGGGTGGGTGGGGTTCAGAAGAATTGGAGCTAAAGGATGAAAACAGTAATGACTCTCTACAGATTGTGCTGAGAGATTTTCTGCTGTAGTATTGCAGGGGGTGAATTATTACAGGACAAAGCAGCATCATTTCATGGTGCATTTCTCACACAAATTATGAAGCAAAATATTTAAATCATTAAATATAAGGACACCTATATCAAACACTATAACAGCAAAGAATGTTCTGTAACTCACTGATATGGTATTTCAAATAACCAGGAACATCATTAAAACGCCTCGACTACACTTCTTTCATAAGCTCATTTTACAAACCATAAAGAGCATAATAATAAAAACATCAAAAACAACTTCCTGCTCAGAAGCAATCCTGTCAAATAAGACACAATAAGTTTGTACCTACATTGCAGGTGAATCTGTTGACTCAAAGTATCAGCCCACCTTCTAACTTTCAACTAACTTTATACTGTAGTGACTTTGTTCCTGTACAACATGACTTTCCATGAATTTCCTGCTGTTAAAAAAAAAAAAAAAATCTTATTATGTAAATTAAACCCATAAACACTGGGACAATAAAGTAAAATAACCCTTTTCTTGGACAGAGAAACCTGAAAGGTGATGGTGATTCAAACTACTTGAAAAAATAAAGAATGCAAAATAGACATAGACTTGAGCTTGCTCAAATTCTTATATTTTAATGTATCTATAAACTAATGCAACAAATGATGAGCCAGTCAATGTCATTCTAAAGCCAGATACATTAATGTGCAATAGAGATTTCACCAACTAATCGGCTAGTAAAACCACTTGCGGAGACTACAAGCAAAAAAAGCTGGGGTATGCTACAGCTCCTGCAATTCTGTAAAGGACAAACAGGTATAGATGATGGATGGATCACCGGTTAATTCATAAAACATGGATGCTTGTTTACATTTACATATAAATCCTCAGCCTTGCAGTACTATTACATGTTAATTTTAAAATATACAATATATTTCACACAGTAAAATGCTTCTGTTACATAACTAGTTGATGACTAATAAAAATCTGACATTGATTTGACTGGACTTGACCTGGATCCATTCAGTCAACTGTCTTCCCCTATTGCTGCTGGATAATCAATCGTGTGTGTGTGTGTGTGTGTGTGTGTGTGTGTGTGTGTGTGCATGTGAGTGTGTATCTGTTTTATGAAAGGAGCATATTAAACTCTGGCCTCCACTAATCACTATATAAAGATCAGTTGAGATTGACCTGGGAGGAGACGGAAGTCTCCTTCAGGTCTTTATTAAACTCATCATGCAGGTATTACAGTAGCCTTGATAGGCAGGAAAACAGAGGCTGGATGAACTCAGATAAACCTTGTATGTATTGAAGAGTGTGTGCTGAATTTCACATTAATTAACAATTTGGTAGCTTTGTTAGGCTTCCTCAAATAAAACTCTCTTCTCTGCCAATCACTATGCAACACAGAATACGTTTCATACAGCATACAGGGCTACAGAGTCACCATAGCCCATTCAATTTCAGGTATAGCTTCCATCTGCATAGTGCAATTCTCTCCTTATCCATTTTTCTATAAGCCAGCAAAAAAGAGACAACTTTTTAAATCTGGTTCAAATGTTGTTATAAAATTTCTAATCAAAAACACATTTCCAGAGTTCCTCAATGAAATATCATGTGATCTCTGGAGAGAGAGAAAAAAAAAAAAGGGCCAACCAAAAAGGATAGCGCAAACACTGACTGGGGAATTAGGAAAAGATAGCATCAAAATACAAAAGTGGAATACAGAGGAAGGGAGAGAAAGAGGAAAAAACAGGCCTCACAAATAAACACATTTATTCTGTCAGTGGCTTCCTGCTGAGTCTCAGATCATTGAGTGGGTGGAGAGGTAGGCAGTGGCGATTAGGAGCTTTCAGAAATCACTGGCAGGGCTATATTTAGCAGCTTCATTGTTAATTTGCACTATAGTCATAGGAAGAACATAACATAGGTTGTATAGAGCGGTGTGGGCTGGGTAGAATCAGATCTGACATGCTTAAGCTACAAATCTCTGTATAAGCAACGATGAGCCTCTGTCTTTCTTAAAGCCAGTTGAATTAACTCACAACCATCCTGCTGCCTCAACACACACCGAGACGTCCTGTACTGTCTGCATTCTGAAAAGCCCCTGCATGTCCGGGTCAGGTCTATTTCCAAGTCAGCTTATTGTGCTTGTCTATAATACATATGGCCTAAATAATTTATGGTACTGGCTCTCAAACCTACCTGACCAGACTATTCACCACTTAATGCTGATTCACTATGTTAAGTATCTGAAACATCTCACCCCAGTTTAGTATATCTATAAAGTTCTCAGATGTTGACCTTTTATATATTTCACCTCAAGGGGACTTATTAAACTTTTTAAAAATTTCCCTCATTGTTACAGTGTAATATAGTAATAGTGTAATATAGTCTGTATTTTGAACAGCAACAAAACTTGAGGTTCAAATGCTAGACGTTCAGGTCCTGAACTGCCCTGAACTCTTCATTTTTGATTCGTCCTCAACAGATGACAGATAGCAAGCAAATGTTTGGCTGGTATCCGTATTTTGCAGTCTGTGGGTGCTGCAAGCTCAGGCCTCATGCAGTTGGTCAATCAGAACAGAGCAGGCTCTTTTGGAGTAGCATCTTAAAGAGATGGTACCTAAAATGGCCTGTTTTTACTCAGTGTATACAGTGGTGCTGAAGAATGGGAGAGTCGAGCTGGCTCAACGTGTTTTATGCGTGCTAAAGTATGCAGCAGTTTGTAGCTGGTCCCTTGCATTTATAAGTACTGTGATTCATTTACCTACTGCATAGCATGTTATTTACTTATTTTTGTAAATGAATGAATCTGTAAATGTGTGCATGGAAGAGTGCAATTGTACACTATATCTGTGAGTGTATATAGTATTTATGGGGAACAGTTTCCAATCATTTATTGTTTGTGGGTTTACATTACAGCAGAGGTCAGTGCAAGGATGCCAAGTGTAGATAGCTGTAATAATTGATTCACACGTTTATTATGTGCAGATTAGGCACGCTGCCAAGGATATGCCACTGGTAGACCACTGAGAACATGGGCAAGGCCATTTAATTTTTAACTCTGCTGTCAAGATCTGCAAATTGAAAACATAAGCTCACAGTCACTTGATGTTGGCATCACTCACTGTGTATGGCTCGATTTTGTTTAAATGAAAGTTATTAGCCAGTAATTAACTACAGGTAAATTACTCAGAGCTGACTTTTCAGCTCTGAGTGCAAAAAGAGCCAAGAGAGAGACATTTGATTTATGTCTGCAAAAAACAGAATGAAGTGACTTTGCCATTTTAAAATTTATGATCTTTGGACATTCCAATTTTCCATTTCAATCAGTTCTGACTGTTGTCCCTCTAAAGCTCCACCTGTCATTTTCTCCACAGCCAGTCACTGTGCCACCATATTTTAGCAACATAAATTTGACTAATAAGAATAAGAAAATGGGTGTGGCCCTTGGTGATGATCAGGTCTGAACTCTCGCTGTGTTGTAGTGACAAGCAAAATGAAATAGCATGACCTGGTCTGCAGAGAACTGAAATTCTACGTCATCTAACATATGACCTCAATCCCACCATCTCCATGTGGCACCTGTTCCTGGTTCCAAAGCTTAAATAATGAAACTGTAAAAGATTTAATTAGTCTAAATTCTATAAAGATGCCAAATTCCCATTCTATGCTCAATTGCTCTTGTGCAGATGATGAAAGTAAAATGGTAATGGTCTGTGGTTAGGATATCCCAGTTCTGAGTAGCTACGGTGTACAGCTCACACAAAAAACCTAGATACTCAACAAAGCTCATGTACAAATGTGTGACACCTTGTCTCCAGTGGTGATTGTCTCATCTGACTACTGTGATCAAACACTTATTATTCTCTGCAGTTTGGAGTGGAAACCTCAGGATACAGAGTAGATCAGGGTACAAAGCAGATCAGGGTACTGAGTAGGTCAATCACAGTCAGTGTCGCACAGAAACTCAGTTTTATCCCTTCTAATACCACTAAAAACACAAGAATGCATATGAAAGCACTGACAGACAGAATATCAAAAATCAGCTTATGGCAAATAAACACAAGGTAATTTCTTATGGATTCGGTCTCTGCCAGAGAGTTTCAAGCATCACTTAGTGGATAATATGCCTGGCTTCTACATTAATACAAACACAAGAGCTAATGTAGATATTGACCATCAGTACTGCTTTCTCTCAGATTATCAAGCTTTAGTACATCTGCTGTGCAGCTAAACACTGTAACACAGCACAGCATCTGACCAAATAGCACTCTATTCAAGTACAGTGCTTATAGGAGATTAACAGCATATTATCTATACAAACATATTATATTTAGGTCAGCATTTAGTTCTTATCTTAAGTAGAAAAATAAATGACTGGGATATGGAACAGACAAAGTGCAGTGCCATACAGCTGACGTACAAAAAACATGTCAAATAAGCCTCAATGAGATCATTGTGGATTGTTGTAAACAAATTTATCACAGATAATTTCCATGACAAATCTATTACTGGAGGGCAGTTTCAGAAATTAAGCAGTATAGTTGTGACATTCAAATTTCTCAAATAGTATCAGTCACACACACACACGGGATACACACGTGAATTTGAAACACAAACTCAAGTCAGTTTTAAGGGCAGCTCCAACCTTCCAACGCACAGACACACACACATTCTTCCTTCTCGCTCTCTGTTCTTTCTGTGTGTCCCCCTCTCTCTGTGTCCTTCTCCTCACTCACCAGCCTTCCCCTCCTCCTTCTCGGACCTCATGTCCTCCTTGGCACAGGCTCCACTGGGCTCCACCGTTAGCCGTGGTGTGTTCTCTCATATCAGGTTAAAGAAAACAAAAAAAAAANCATGCATACACAGAGCTAGTGTGCACACCATTTACAAACTAACACACACACAGTGCAGCACAGCCAGCCGCTCCCAGCCCTGCTTGCTGTGGCTCCACCCAGACAGGTTACAAGGAAGTAAGTTGTCCCCTGAGAGCCAGTCAGCTTTCTGTCTTTCATTACCCTGTATTTCCTTCTCTTTCTCTCTCACCTTCTATGTACCTGTTTTGTGACACGCCCAGAAGCAGCTTGGATGACTTTCACCTTCCACTCCCGCTTTTCATCTCTCTCTTTTTCCCCCGCTCATGTAAAGGAGAAGGGGGANTTCACCTTCCACTCCCGCTTTTCATCTCTCTCTTTTTCCCCCGCTCATGTAAAGGAGAAGGGGGAGGGGAAGACATACCTTAGGCCTCAGGTAATACCAGGTGAGTCAGTGAAGCGGCTGCTGCAGAAACAGCGTTCTCACTCCACCTGATGGCCATGAGATACACACACACACACACACACACACACACACACACACACACTGAACAGAGAACAATACACCCTTCTGTGTGAAAAGCTATACACTCTCTCTCTCTCTCTTTCTGAGCCCACAAATGCCCTTTGTAGCCTACATGAGTTTACATTACATTCTTCCTGAATCTGAAAGTGTTTTGGCCAGAGGAGGTGGGAATGTAAACTCTGAATAAAATAACAGTGAGAGTTTGTGTTGAATACAGAAGTCACAAAAATACCTAAATTCTCAAGAAACAAAGCAAATATTGTGTAATCCTGAAATTTTTCTAGAATCTAATAAAAAAAAAATCATACAAGTCTACCACTATCTAAACTTAAAAGTTGTTATAAAGAATCTGATTTTAAGCTTGCTAACCTTCATATCAGCAAGGAAACAAGAACTGTAAGTTTAATTTGATCAAAATGACATTGTCTTTTAATTCCTATTATTTTAAAACTGGAATACATATTTTTGCTTGTGTAAATCTTATCATTTCTGTCAGCCCTGTAAAGAGCAAACAGCAGATCTTGTTTACACAGTGGCCTGTAGAACGCTATCAAAAATGAACATCATGGCATGAAATGAGGAAGAATTTTCTTGACTCCAGTGCCATTATCTTAACTGTAGTGCTTTATTCTGTCTTGTTTCAAGAGAATGACTCATTTCTAGAAAAGTCCTGAAACAAGTTAATTTGTATTAGAAACAATTTGAAATAATAATGCTTGTTATAAAATAAGACATTCAGGACTCAATATGGAAACGACTCAGCAACCTGAATATTGGAATAAACAAACTTCTTTTGCTTTTTCAAAATAGATGTTTAGGATTTTAATATATAAACCATCAATTCCAGTTTTCAGAAGTCAGAGCTGAAAAACAGACTGAATAACTTACTAAAACAACTCAAGACCCATTATCTTAAAAAGAACAACACTCTATGTGAGGTAAGATTATTTTCTTCGGACAAGGGAAAGCAAGACTGAAACAAGATCCTGAAACTTGAAAAACTCAGTGTGGTATTAGAGTAACTCATCATGTGCTTCAATATTAGCGCCTCATGCTACACACTGAGACAAAAAGGATCATGTTCGTATGAGTCCTGGCTGAAGCATCTTTACCCCTCCCCTCCAGGGGCCTGTCCATTCTTCTGCCTGGTTCTGCCTATAAGTCTACATCTGTTAGATCAGGGCTCAGGTGAGTGTTCAATTCAGTTTAATTTGTAGGGTATATCCAGTATATTAAGGCTCGCTCACTTCACTGGCATCTGTAGTCCTGAAGCCCTAAGGCACATATAGATACAGGTGATACGAGCAGAACAGATCTGCAGCTGAATAAATCCTGCCGGCAGAGCCAACTGGAGTATAATGTAATTTTGGAAGATGTAGTTTATGAGAACTTCAGTAACAAAACTAGCATTAAAAGATGAGAGAAAGGACAAAGTGTTTGTGTGAAAGACAAAGCTGTGTTAAGGATGTGACACCAGTTCACACACAAAGCATGCGTGCTATTTGTCCTGCCTGTCAGAGGCTGACAGCCAGCATTACCTCCATCCAAAGATCAGATGTGCTCTAACCAGAGACTTGTCACACGAGGCAATGGATCTGTCACTCATACGCTGAAACCTGAAGGATTACTGCAGGCGTATTCTCTCTGACTGATCAGAGCTGAGACAAAACACTGCAGTGATACCTGTCAATTAGCATCTCAGGACTAGGTGATAGATGTATTCAAAGGTATGTGATTTGTCTGCCATAGATAAAACCTAATGATACATTGCTGTTTATTCAGTTTTATTAGACAATCCATGGAGCATAACTAATAGCACAGGTACATATTTAAATGGACTAATTATTGACTGAGATGTGGCAGGAGTATTTTATAAGACATTATTGACCAGATGTTGCAGTTTATAATTCCAAGGTCACATGCTGTAGTTTTCCTCACAGCTATGTTGAATCTTATTCACTGCACTGGGTTTATCCTGACAATTCTTCAGTCTGAAATTTTCCACTCCTCTCTGTCCTCATTCTCAGCTTCAGCTCCCTGTATTGCTATGTCATTCATTTGCTTTGCTCACATTAAACCCAAAAAGAAATCCTAAATGCTTCTTCTTCAAGCCTCCTCTCTCCTCCATGGCTTTTCTCTCGCTCCTCTCAGCTGCACACGACTGATCTGCCACTCTGCCGTTATCAGTGCTGGGGAGTGTTGATAGAGAACCAGGATGGAGCAGTATTAAAATATTAGCTAGCCTTGAAAGAGAGGAGGAGGTAAAAAGGAGGAGCAGAGGCTGAATGGTATGATGCGTGCAGGGAGAGGAAGGAGAATGAGCAAGTCAGGCCATCACCATCTCTGGCCATTGTTGATAGAAATGACATGAGGCTCATCTAATAGCTGATGAGCGAACTGCATTAGATGAAAAGATTAGAATTGCAATTAAGTGGGAGACTTTCTGGTTCAGTTTCAGCATGAGAACAATAATAATTGGAGTCATTATAATGAAAAAGAACTGCATATAATGCCAGTAGATTAAGCAGCAATGTACATTTGATCAATAGACTTTACAATCAATACTCTCTGCCTGAGTATTATTACAGGTTGGTCAGTTTGATTACCTCATAAGTGAGACTGAGAGAGTCTATTGTCCCGAGCTACACAGGCCTTTCAATAAAACATCTTATTTCTTAAACTGAAGAAGGTGATTGGAGAAAATAAGTGGCTTTGCTACAATGCAGTAATGCACATTAATACAACCCAACAATAAACTCCAAAAAAGCTCCACTCAGATTAAAGTAACTGTCAAAGTAAAATGTATTTTTTCTGAGAAGTTGTCAGTCAATTTTCACCTAGTCTTCTGTCTGTCGATTTTCTTCATCTTCAGTATAACTCAAAGCCTGCATTGAGCGGTGAGGCTCTCATAGCTGTATGACCAAAGTTATTATCTGATTTTTCTCACACTCTTAGCCTGCACAGGCCTTTGCTCTAGCGTTAACCTCCTCAACAAGCTGACAGCTCTGTGTCTTTTAACTGCTGGGATAAATCGCCATGCACACTTCCTGCTCTCACCAAGGCAATACCTTGTATTTTCGAACAACACCCTACCTTTGCCCAGTGAGCAGTCTGGACTGCCAAAGTCCATCAAGCTGGATATCTCTGTCGGGTAGCACATGTCTGTCACTACTGTCTTCTGCCTGTGATGCATCAACGGATCTGCATAGGGAAGCAAACAGGAGAAATAATCATTGAAACATTGTGTGTTTTGAGAAAACCTCAGAAGATTGCTCTAATATGTTAGATACATGCTTATGGATTCATGACTGAGTGTGTGTTGTGTTTGTGTGTGTGTGGCATGCCTGTGAAATCAGATGATTGATTCTGATATGTCGGTTTGACATGCACTCCTGAGATGCTTTCTGACACAGCAATATAAATATCTTCCCCACGGCTGTTCAAGGCAATAAGAATGCAGGCTATATCAGTAATGATCCTTGTTTTTTTATTACACAATGTTTGGCTGACATTTTACTCAGTTTTACCCTTATTTTACTTTTTGCCCTTTCCCTATTTTTGTTTCTACCATCCTTACATAGGATCCATCCATGCTTCTGTGATTCCTAAATACCCAGTTGACCTGTTTTTACACTCTCTCCATACTGACAAGGTCACATTATTCATGATTATCCTTTAGGTTTTGAACCATGCAATGAACTCACACGTGGTTCAGGAGCTCAACATCAATGATGCTAGAGAACAGATGATGCAAATAGTACAGACAAATGAAGGAAGCAAGTATGAAACATAGTGTGAATTCAATTCACAACTAAGTGTCCAAGCTCTGTATATAAATACCAGACCTTACATCAAGGATAGTTTATGAATTACATTTACAAAATCCCGCCTCTCATCACACAGGTTGAGCACAAAATGGAGTCGTATTCCTCCAGAGCAGCGTTTGTGCTCATGTGGCATACTAGTGTGTCCCTGAACATTAGAGATTCATCAAAAAAATTGAGCATAACTCTACTGATCTCAGTTCATTATTTACAGGACAGTCTGAGTCATGTTACAAGCTTGCATGACACTGTTGGAATACGACCATGTTCTATAATGGAAAGAAAAAGGGAAAAAAATATGTATTTTTATGTATGTTATGTGTGTTACTTGTAGATGGAATATTGTTTGGACCTACAGTAATGTTTTTATGTTTCTAAAAATTTGTGTTTTATATTGTTATATTGTTATGTGAAAGTCAATAAACTACTACTACTACTATTACTACTAAGAGCTTTCTTTTCAGTCACTTGTAGTTGAATCAATAAAATAACAGAGAGGCAACATACAGTATACCATAATTACCATTTTACTTCACCCTGTCCACTCCCTTTTCCTCCACCTCATTTACCCAATGTTTCACCTCTATGTCTAAAGTTTAAAATGCTATAAAAATGATTAGCGGAGGCAATAATATCATCAGTGAACCAGGGAGTCATTTTGTAGAGCACCATATTATACCATTAAAACTGAAATGATCTGCGTGTACTGATCTAAAGACATGCCACTATGAGTAAATCTGATATTAGACACAATTTGCAGATTATAAAAATTGGATTTCTTTCCAGGTAAGAACGTGACAAACATCATGAATACAATGGAGCTTCAGTACCAAGACTTTTGATGAAATATGTTTGGGTTAAATAACAAAAGCAATCAGTCATAACTCATTTTTTAACCATAAACTTCAACAATTCACGCAGCAACAGACGTCTATCCTCAGGCATTTGTTTTCAACAAAGTTCTCACACTTCACTTCTAATCTGCCAGTCAATTTTATTTTAACAACTATATGGTATCTTTATAGATCACCAATTTTACCCTCCCTTGTCACCTCCTCCTTCCTCCTGACCTGTCGATAACAGTTTAGATGTTTCTTTAGCTGACCTTTTCTGTCTTTAACATGGCGATTGAACAGCAGACAGGCTCATGCTCAGCCACTCAATGGCTGCCTTACTTAGCACTAACAATGAGAGAGAGAGAGAGAGAGAGAGAGAGAGAGAGAGAGAGAGAGAGAGAGAGAGAAAGAGAGAGGCTGAAGTTGTTGGCAGTGCAGTTTCACAGGTGATCTATTCTATTCCAGCACTAAGCTGAAGGGTTTTTCTCTCGACTCAAAAATAAATATGTCAGTGCATAAATTGACGACTATAACAATACCTCACTGCTTTGGGAAATTTATTCAACCATTATTTAAAAACTAGATGTCTACCAAATGAGACAAATGAATGGCTCTTATTGATTATTACATGGCATGGTGAATACTGTATGTGTGTCTGTGTAATTGGTTCTACAGCATATTTTGGTCATGAGAACGTTTCATTGGTTCAGGCGACCGCCCATTCCCCAAGGGTTTTTGATTAGCCACGTTCCATTGTATTTCATGAGGAAACACACCCTGTCATTGTGTCTGTCAGTGTGGTAAGGAACGGGAATGTGCCGTGAGAAAGGATATATCCTGAGGAGTGAGCTGCATATCAACTCCCTCATTTCTGCTGGACGAATCCCTGTCGTGAGAGATCAGAGGTTATGGAAATAATGAGGCAAAGCTGTGCGGGGCTTTGCTGACCAGAAAATGATTTTGGGTGAAACAGGAGCAAAAACAACAGGCTGACTGTGCTCTTAACCATTTCCAAAAAAAAAAAAAAAAAAAAATCAAGATTGTAAATCAGCACTTGTACATGAACGATAAAAAATTCAATTTTCCTAAGAATAAGTTGTTTTTTTTTTAACGTGTCACATCAATGTAAATCAATTTATTCAAGCACTCAAATAAATAAATAATGCAGCCTCAAGGGGGCACAAGCCAGTGTCCTCCTTGTGCCGGTCCCAAGCCCGAATAA
>VXCM01000546.1:0-28283 GCA_014773175.1 Lucifuga dentata
TTAATTCACCGTTCCAGTAGTATGCTTTGGGAAATGATTGTCAGTAACATTACATGTATGAAATTTAATATGTTAGGCTCAAACATGCAAAATGGTGGTATGCTCCTTTAAATTGATGTAAGAAGTAAGAAACAGACCAAGATGATGTGATTGTAAATCAATTTATTGATTGACATTTATTCAGTGGCATTAACCAGAGCTTTAAAATTGTAGTTTTCAGATCAATTGAAGGATTGGGTGTGTGTGTGTGTTTGTGTGTGTGTATGCGTGCATGTGTGTGTTGGGAAAATTCTCAAACATTCATTAGCTTAACGCTCATTAAACAAAAAATGCAGCAAATATGAGGCTTGAAAAAAACAGTTTAGACACATGAGGTTTTCACCTGGCAACAGCAATAAATTCCACACTGTATACTCCCAAAGGTATACTGAGTATACATACACACACACATACATACACACACACACACACACACTGGACCGTTTAGAGTGTTTGATAAATGCATTGCCAGAGCAGCCTGCTGAAAGAGCTCTTTATTGCTTAATTTAAAGGTGTTCTCTCTCTCTCTCTCTCTCTCTCTCTCTCTGTCTCTCACCCCCCAAACGCACTTTCTCTCTCCACACACATTAGTACACACTTTTCCCCTTTTATCATAGTGAGATAAGCATTATTATTGATAATCTGTCACTGCCAACAGAAACGCCTTTTCATTTCATTCCTCGTATCTTAATGTCTGCACGGAAAAATTAAGGTATAAAGTTATAAAGCAGAGACTGAGTCACTTTGAATAATGTCAACCACAGTTTTTATTTGAAAATTTATTATAATTTATTCTATTTGAAACAACTTATGGTGATATTTGTGCCGATATTTAGTGACTTTGAATGGACTATTTAATTCAAAAAGACGATGGAAATTTTTAGGCTTTTTCTGAACTTTGCTGTTTTTTTTAAGTCGATGCTAGCAGCTCTGCTAACTGTTTGAAATAATGATTCAGATTTTAAAATCTCAACGTAAAAGTATAGTGCAAAATGTGTTTACTTCAGGATACTGACTTTTACATTGTTTTAAAATGTTTTTATTCATAAACATTGTGGGAAAATAGTCACACAAAAAAAGAAAAAATTAGGCTTAATATGACTTAAAGGACCATGCCATCCATTTAGCATGTTTGAGCCTAATATATTCAATTTTCATACACATAATAACATTACGACAATCATTTCCCAAAGCATACTACTGGAACAGTGAATTAAAAATGTTTTTCCTACCTTCCAGACCTCCATTGGTTTCAGTTCATTCTGCTATTAAAATCAACTTGTTGATACTGTAAACGTTCTTGGGATAGGTAATCCATCATCACCAACAAGACGTGTATTCAGGTTTTTTTAGAAGTTATGTAATTTTAGTGTTTAAGCTCAATAAAAAGCGTGGAGTGAATGTATGCCTCCACCGGGGAATATAGTCCCAAAAGAAGACCTGCGTTTATGGAAAAATTTAAAGGACCGTGACTTCATAAGGCTGTGTAACTATTAGCAGGAGAAACATGGATTTTTAAGGTGGGTGTATCACTTGAATATTTGATTTTGAAAGATTAAGAGATTTAGCAAAATATCAGGAAAGCTGAAATATGGTTTTATCCTTTGGGAAATGATTGTCAGTAACGTAAAATGTATTAGGCTCAAACATGCAAAAATGGCCCATATGGTTCCTTTAATAGCTGTTCTTTTTACTAAGAAATGGACATTTTTATTTGAATTTCAAGAGATATGAAGGAAATCATCTGGTTTCATGTATTTTACATATCTGGATGTAACTGTGTTGGAGGATGACTTTGACTTTGAAAGAATGATTGTTGATGCTGAAATGGGATTTAAATGTTGCTGCTGAGTACAGAGTGAAATGATCTGCTTTAATCCCCATCAGCCGTCTGTCTTACCGCCGTTTACCGCCATCACGACGGCTTAGAGAAACAGATCCCAGAGCAGCCATGAAGCAGAGAAACTCGGCGAACCCACGGTTAAATCCACAGGAAGAGTAGAAATGAATCACTGTCATTACCCACAATTCCAGTGTCATTTACGTTCTTGGCTCCAGCTTCCCCCTCATCTCTCTAAACGCCACAAGCCGGTTGGTCCCAGANCCCACAATTCCAGTGTCATTTACGTTCTTGGCTCCGGCTTCCCCCTCATCTCTCTAAACGCCACAAGCCGGTTGGTCCCAGACGCTGTGTTTAGCTTGTCGCCTCAGATGTGGCTTCAGTTACCATGAAATTAACAACAAACCCATACTGTTCAGAGGAATTACCCCGGCTTAACGGCTCCCGTTTGAATCCACGCTTTCAAACGTTGAGTCAGACTGGATGGATGCGCCGATTGCACTTTTGATCAGACTGGAAATGGAAGAAGCTCAGAAATCAAAGAAAATTTACAAGTTTTGATGTCAAAATAATCAAAAATACTGGAATTTCCAGAGTTTGCAGCAGATTAATTCAGACTTTTCATGGAATAGTTTTGTCTCCAATACAGGACTGTGGCACACTGGTGGACTCAGTCCACACAGAGTCCACAAAACCACAGGGAGTCCCATTTCCTGTTTTGGGCATCAAAAGTGTATTTGTTGGGCTTCCAATGATGCGATCTTGAGGGAAGTCCACTCCAGCTCAGACTCCACATCGCTCCTTATTTTGGAGCAATATGATGGATAAAATGCAGCTAAAACCACAGATCAAAATGTGTTTCTATTACAATCATTTGGGGTTACATAGTACATCAAGGTGTAATATGTAATAAATGGGCATCGTTTTGTGAAAATAACATTCGCCCGCAGTCTACATGGAATGATTAGCAAGAAGCTGCTAAGGAATAAAACAATGGCAGCGTTTTGATTTAGCCGCTCTACCAAATAATCACTGGCTGTTGTGTACGTAATTAAAGTCTGGACTCCAAAGACAAGTGCAAGGGCTTATGCTGCGTTCGAGTTATCTCAGAAGTCGGATTTTTCCAGTTTCCTACTTGGAAAAATGCGTTGGAATGGCATTTGAAGTCGGAGCTCCGACTTGGAAACTCAGACCAAAATTATCTACCCCGACTTACCAAGCATGACGTCATCAAAATGGTGGCACCGTGGAAACGAGCTTTGTGAATAGAAATGATCAGCTAAAAGGCGAATAAAGTGTTTTTTCTTGCTTTTTTCGTGATTAATAACACAGTGGGTGATATTAACAATCCAACCAAACAGTCCTGTAGTCTAACTTTACTTTAGTTAGCATTTATTACAATGTTTATTTAATCTTACGGTATTTATTAGCGTTTAGCTATGCCTTTGTGTTTATATTTGGCTGGAACAGCTTTGAGGTCAGAAGTCGGAACTTCCAACTGAGAAAAATCTGACATCCGAGGAAGCTCGAACGCAGCATAAGGTTGCAATTTTTTTTTTTTTTTTTTTTTTTNCTTTTAAGGCTGGTTTATGCTTAACACGGATGGCGACGTGACAGTGGGCGTGTGGAAAATGTGACATAATTGTAGCCAAAGCAGCGAGCCGTGCAGGCGTGTGATGTCACGCAGTTTGTGACGGTTTGCTTGCGTGGTCGCACAACACTCGATTTTTTTTTTGAAACACTGTGGAAAGTGAAGTGAGCAAAGAAGACAGAGGGACAGAAAATCAAACTGCAGAGCTCGTTTTTTTCTTTTTTTTGACTTGCAGCCAATGAAAGTAACAGTAATCCCTCGTCTTTGTGAATCAGCAGCAACAACTCGTGTTTTGTTGTGGTTGATTGATCCGTGTTTGGGTGTTAAGAGTGACTTTGTCCCACAGCGCCACCAAAAGTCCTGGAGTTGAAGTGCGTGGTCGTAATGCGCGGTCAATGAAAGAGCGAGAAGCATGAATGCAGGACATGCGGACGGTCTGTCTCAGGCGATGTCGCGTGGATTTCACGGAATCTTACTCAAATTCCAAAAATAACTAAAAAACGATTGATTGTTAGGAATTCTATATAAACCTAAATCAAACTGCAACTGTATACTCGTGTAGTGTCTGACAGCAGAAAGAAGCAGATGTGTCAAAGAGAAAAACAGATTCAGAGACAGAACAGAATTTATCGTGTTTTAACCACGAGGAGAAAGCGGCCATGTTTGTCAAAGTGGTTTGGCTCCAGATGTTGGTGTGAATACCGCTTCGTTGTTAGCCTTCCCTTCAGCTAGAATAAGAGATTTTGATGGTTTTAAGCAGGAAAAGTCTGAAAAATAACTTTCAGCAAATGTATTCATATCCGTGTGTTAACTCGCCCTGAATCAGATCAACATATGTCAGCGCAACAGGTCTCCTTCCTCCCACTGACACGCCCCCCTCTCTCTCTCTCTCTCTCTCTCTCTCCTTTCCCTCTTGTCTTTGTCTCTCGCCCCGGGCGCCTGAGGGAGCTGGCTTTCTTGTCTCTTTGCTGTCGTCTTTATGTGCGAGCTGCAGGAGGCGTGACGCAGCGTAAAGGACTTCAATAAGAGCCTGCTGGGGAGGAGAGAGGCCACGGGCAAACCGGCCACGACCAGCGCGAAAAACCCACACCTTTAGCAAGAAAGACTCAAAGAGTGGCTCGGTGTGTGTGTGTGTGTGTGTGTGAGTAAAAAGAATGATGTCTTTGTAGGTAAACGTGGTATTTTAGAGGTGGCTGGTCTCCATGGAACGCAGGGGATTCTGGGAAACACGCATCACCTTTAAGAGAGAGAGAGAGATCTGTGAAACAGCAGCTTCTATTATTCTGTCCAGCAAATTACAGCCAGAATTGCCTGAGGATATAGATATATATGTTTTTTCTTTCTTTTTTTCTTCTTTTTTTTTTGTTTTTTGCTTGGGGGGCACGATGATTAAAAATGTGTTTTATTCAGGTTTTACAGATGGCTTTAAAAAAAAAATGATACTGCCTATTTATCATTAAAGGACCATACCGGCGATCATGCATGTTTGAGCCTAATATACTCTATTTTCATACACGTAACGTTACTGACAATCATTTCCCAAAGCATGCTACTGGAACAGTGAAATAAAATTGTTTTTCCTACCTTCCAGGCCGCCATTGGTTTCAGTTCATTCTGGTACGCCATTAAAATCAATTTCTTGGGATAGGTAAAACATCATCGCCAACAAGACGTGTATTCAGGTTTTTTTAGAAGTTATGTAATTTTAGTGTTTAAGCTCAATAAAAAGCGTGGAGTGAATGTATGCCTCCACCGGGGAATATAGTCCCAAAAGAAGACCTGCGTTTATGGAAAAATTTAAAGGACCGTGACTTCATAAGGCTGTGTAACTATTAGCAGGAGAAACATGGATTTTTAAGGTGGGTGTATCACTTGAATATTTGATTTTGAAAGATTAAGAGATTTTATAAAATATCAGGAAAGCTGAAATAGTTTTATCCTTTGGGAAATGATTGTCAGTAACATAACGTATGAAAATTGAATATATTAGGCTCAAACATGCAAAATGGCCGGTATGGTCCTTTAAGGCCTGAAAATGATGTCATTGGTCAGTCTGTCTATAATTTATTTCAGAGTAAAATCTTTATTAAATTGGTTGTAGATATTCATGGTCTCTAGATGACAATCCCTAAAGGTTTGGTGACCCCTGACCTTTCATCCAGCACCAACAAGCGAAACTCTTCCAACAGGAAAACTAAAATTCCACAAAACAAGAAATATCAAAATCTAACTGACAAACCAGCTATGAACTATGCTAAGTTAAGTTAGCATATCAGCTATGAACAAATTAATCTAATTAATGTCATCATGTTTGTCCAATAACATGTTCTATTGTTGTTTTTCAATTATGTTTATTATCAATTATGTGACATGATGTTTGATATTTTTCCCCTTAATTCAAGTATAATCAAAGTTTGAACATGTATGTAAAAATGTCGTTACACTAATTGATCGTTCAGTGTTGAACAACATTATGAAATGAACAAATTTTCATTTAAAAGACTAAAAAAAATAGTTTAACATTTCTACTGCAATTTATTGACAGTCACATGACTAAAAACTCTTAATTATTATTAATTTTTTTCTTCTTTAATTTTCCTTCAATTACCAGACTAATTGAGCGTCGTTTCTGGATTTAATTTTTAACCTTAATTAGATTTCATGCTTCTGCCGTCATCTGGAAACAGAAACGTATTGAAGTGATAATTTAAGCATTATGAGATCACAATTATGTCGTTTAGCTAGTTGATGAATGGGCTAATCATTTCAGAGCTAAATGTGTATGTTTGCGTGTGTGTGTGTGTGTGTGTGTGTATTTTTACCAAAGCTCCTTTACTTTTTTNTGCGTGTGTGTGTGTGTGTGTGTGTGTATTTTTACCAAAGCTCCTTTACTTTTTTTTCTTTCCTCTCATATTCTCATAAATTCATTTTTTACCCAGTAACTTTCTCTGGATATTGAAGGTTTTATTCCTGGTTTTTGTGTAGCTTTTCACTCACAATAATAGCAGTCACCACACACACACACACACACACACACACACACACAAAGCATTCCTCGAAACTGATATTACAGATGAGATAATGAAAGGTTGTCTGAGGCGCAGGTGGCAAGAGCTGATATTACTGGCTTCCTACAGGCTGTGTGTGTGTGTGTGTGTGTGTGTGTGTGTGTGTGTGTAGTGATAATACACATTAACAGTGTCTATCCCTAGAAAAGACAGATGTAGGACAGTGTGTGTGATCATAATAATGATCAAGGTCATGGCTCTGGTACTGAAACCACTCGTGCGCACACTCACACACACACACACCGACACACACACACATACACACAGAGCTTGTATAACCCACACCAGTATTCCCTGTGGATTTAAAACAGACAAATACACACTTTACCACCTGACTGTAGGAGGTCAAGGCCAAGGTCGCAGTCATCTGTTTCTCAGGGGTCAAAGGTCACTGAGCACAGGAAGCCATTCCTCTTTGATTCTTTTTCCATCCTGCTTTTCTTCCTCTTTGTCTTCAGTCTCAGAGTTTTTTCCAGCCAGGGAACGTCTGAGTCTTTGACTTCTTTGCATCGAGACATAATTCAGGAATTTTGAAATTTCAGGGTTTTGGAATAAATATGAAAATAACAAGTTGTTTGATGGGTTTAGAGAGGAAACCAGATCCTACCAGACCCATCATCATTTTAAACTCGTGACGTGTGGATAAACTTTATTCAATCCTACTAAAACTTGATTTTAAATTCTAGTTGAGATCTCAAAGTTCCCAAAGATATTAAAAAAAATAACTTTAACCATCAAATAATGAAACAAGACTCACATCAATTCAGCATGACCTTCCTGCAGATCAGTCAACAGTTAGGGTCAAGGGGTCGATGATGGTGTGTGTGTCCTCTCCTTTCGTTGAGTTTTCCCCTCTCGTGCAGGTGGAGCTGCATTCCAAACATTTCAGCATGGACCGTCATTGTGAACGAGGCGGTCGTTCAGTCTGAAGAAAATAAAGAGGCTCTCTCACACTTACATGTCGACTTAAAGGACCATACCGATGGATTTTGCACGTTTGGGCCCAATAAATACAACCTGCACACATGTTGCGTTACGCCAACTAGGGCTGTCACGATATCAGATTTTCACTTCATGATTATCGTGGCCAAAAGAATTCATGATAACGATATTATCATGATATCTATAGAAAATTTGAAATGATAATAATAATAATAATAATAATGATAATAATAATGCTATAGTCAAATTCATCTTTAACTTAGTTTATTGTGCGTTTTTTCTCTTTTTTTGGCAAACGAATGACACTCCAAATACGAGTGTAGGGAGGTGGAGAGAGTCTGTAACCAGAACTGTACAAAAGCTCCAAAAAGAGCAATTCCACNGAGTGTAGGGAGGTGGAGAGAGTCTGTAACCAGAACTGTACAAAAGCTCCAAAAAGAGCAATTCCACCTTAAAGGATTGTGTAAAGGAACCAGATGACCTGGTAAACAGAAGATCCACAAATCTAACAAATACCCAGGAGAGAGAAAATCCTGTCAAGTCCAACGCCATGATAACTTAGCTTTAGCAACACAACTAAGATCTTCATGGAACATTTCCTGTTTCAAGGCTAGCAAGCTAACTGTTACTTCCTGTCTCTACCTTGGTGAAATCTGCAGGATGATGGAGGTGATCCCACGCTAGCCAGCTAACTTTTTTCAGGTTAGGGTAGAGCGTCTCGCTGTCGTCTGTTGTCTCCTCCATCATGATTTTGCGTGGCAGTAGTAGCCACACGCTGTGCTAGTAGCTAGCTAGCTAATTAGCCGTTCTCGCTTTGTCTCCCTCCCCCAACGTTGTGGGAGGGGGACAAAGCGAGAACGAAAAGAAACGGAAATTATTTGAGGCGCTGGATTATTTACTTGAAATTATCATATGTGTATTATTAACATGATATCAATATTTCATTTTTTAAAATATCATGGTTATCGTCAATACTGGTATGTCACGACACCCCTACTGCCAACCATTTTCCAAAACATATTACAGGAATGGTAAATATTAGAATTGTTTTTCCTGCCTTCCAGACTGTCATTGGTTTCATTTCAGAGCTCTATGGTTTCTGACCTCAGAGACCAACTCAACACTTCCTGTAGCTCATTACAATAAAAGCCTTACAGTGGCTTGCAGGTGGAAAACTTTTATTGGGAAGCAGCAACAGGAAGTGCTCACTTTGCATTAGCAGCATTTTGTTACACCTTTAGTGGAATGAAATAAAGAAAAAGTAGATTTTTTGGTGAAATTTAACTTCAGGACAAACAGGAAAGAAGTCATGTATGACCTATACTAAACAATAAAATTACACGGGAGCAGTTTGAATGTGCAGCTTTTCTTCATTGTTTGCGTTTAGTTTTCCTGGTGTCTACGCCTTCGCTCAGATATCAAACATTTTAAATTTTTATTTCTTTAGACAGAACTGTGAGCCGTGACATCACCACATGAGATTTTGGTTTTCACTGCGCGATTAAACGGAGAGACGGCAAACAGTAATATTGAATTATCGTCTCGCCTTAATTGAAATAGGATTTAGCACAGCTATGGCGTGCAGAGCTAAAGCATGCCAGTAAAAAAATTTAAAAAACAACAGTGGAAACTGGGGGCTGATCCAGAGAGGATCTCCTCCCAGATCAGCTGACTGATCAGCGGGGGCAGGGTCGGATGTTCCTAACGTTCCGGAATCTAATGTGACGTTGGATTCACCTCCAGTTAAAGGATTTTCCACAGCAGCCAGCGTAGTATTGATCAGTTCAGATGTGTGATCCATCAAACTGCATCACATTACATCAGCAGTGAAGCGCTGAACCACAGCGACTGGATCAGATCTCATATTTAATTGGCCCCACAAACCCCTATCTAATGTGTGTGTGATGATAAATAGAAGGCTAAGCTCTCTCTCTCCCCCACAGCTCCAGTGTTATTGTTTCTCTTCATTGATTCCAGCTATTGAAGCACCGTAATCCATTTCTGGCATTATAACACACAAACAGTACCCGGAAGATATCAACGCAGCTCCAAAACACTGGATTCGTAAAATAGGAATACAGGTTTTGTGAGGTTTTAATGATCTCATCACATTGTTTCTTTGTATTAGATAACCATATACTAAGTGCAAATGTGTAAATTAAATACACAACAAGAACGATTAAAACAAGAATTGCATTCATTTTTTGCCACTATTCTGTTTTGTTCATCACTTTCTGAATCTGTTAAACCACTAAAAACATGTAAAAGCTTTTTTATCAATTGAGAGGTGAGGAAGTGGAACAAAATTTTGGATTTGACAATGAATGAATGAATGAATGAATGAATTTTATTATTGTGTCATACATACAATATGCCCAGCCCACATGGGTTTATAAGACACCATTACACCATTATTTCATATAAACCGGATCCAGTGTGGTACAAATGTGGAAAATAGTTGTCAGTAATGTAACGTGTAAGCAGGTAGTATTTAAAGGACCATACTGGGCATTTTGCATGTTTGAGCCTAATATATTCAATTTTCCTACACGTAACTTTACTGACAATCATTACCCAAAGCATACTACTGGAACGGTGAATTAAAAATGTTTTTCCTACCTTCCNTTACTGACAATCATTACCCAAAGCATACTACTGGAACGGTGAATTAAAAATGTTTTTCCTACCTTCCAGACAACCACTGGTTTCAGATCATTCTGGTAATGCATCATTGCAAACAAGATGTGCATTCAGGTTTTTTTTTAGAAGTTATGTAAGTTTGGTGTTAAAGCGCAATAAAATGCGCTTAAATGCTAAACCTGCGTTTATGGAAAAATTTAAAGGACCGTGACTTCATAAGGCTGTGTAACTATTAGCAGGAGAAACATGGATTTTTAAGGTGGGTGTATCACTTGAATATTTGATTTTGAAAGATTAAGAGATTTTGTAAAATATCAGGAAAGCTGATACAGTTTTATTCTTTGGGAAATGATTGTCAGTAACATAACATGTATGAAAATTGAATATATTAGGCTCAAACATATAAAATGTTTGGTATGGTCCGTTAATTCCTGAAAATGACATCATTGGTCAGTCTATTGACAGTCTACTTCAGAGTAAAATCTTTATTAAATTGGCTGTGGATATTTATGGTCCCTAGATGATAATCCCTAAAGTTTTTGGTGACCCCTGACCTTTCATCCAGCACCAACAAGAGAAACCTTCCTAATAGGAAAACTAAAATTCCACGACACAAGAAATATCAATATCTGATAGACAACCCAGCTGTGAACTTCACAATTTCATTTACTTGTTTCATTATGCAAAAATGGCCTGTATGGTCCTTTAAACATGTAAAATGGCTGGTATGGTCCTTTAAACATGCAAACTCATCAGTGTGGTCCTTTAAGGTACTTTAAGAACTTGTTTTTGGAAAACAGGAAAGCACTGATGCAGCTTTAAATGTACTTTTTTCTTCTGTCTTGTAGGACATCTACCATTCCCATGGCCCAAAAGAGAAACTCCGCCTGGACAGCAACAATAATGAGAATTCCGTCCCCAAAGACTTTGACACCATTGATAGCAACAGCAACCTGGGGGCACGGTCCCAACGCCAACGGCTACCGGTCGCAAATGCCAAACGCAAGCTAGATAAAGCCCAGGCGCACAGCATGCTGGAGAAATCTGCCAACGAAGTCCTCAAGTTCCCTCCCATCCAACCCAGAGGGACGGGCTCCAACCACAACCAAACCCATGTGCGTAAACCCCACCCGCAGGTGCCCACCAATCCAGCACCAGCTCAGGGTTCCAATCAAGATTCTCCGCCCCACCAGGTGAAGAAATTGGTTGGTCCGCTGCCTGGTTTGGAGCAAAGGAAAGAGCAGCTGCAGTGTGAGATCAGCGGGAAAGAAGCCATTTCTTCTCTGTCCAGAGCCAAGAGCCGAGAATGTCGGCAGCAGATAGCCAAGGTTTACTGCAAACACAAGGAGAGGGCGCTCATGCCTGAGAAAGTGCCTCGATACTGTCCCATAGAAGGTGAGACTTTTGGAAATTGGGGCGATACTTTAAAGGACTCAATGTGTTCTGTGTGCGAATCCAAACCGTTACACATTTTACACAAATATTCACACAAAAACTAATTTAAAAAAGCGTGAAAACAGCAAGATATTTGCAATTTTCAATAATTACGGCAGGGTTCTTGCAGAGTTTTATAGAACTTGAGAATGAGTATACCAGGTTATTCTCACATAGCTACGATGTTTAAATGTATTAACCTATGATTTAAGAGCTCAATTATCCCTTCATGTTAGTGATTGAACCAGTCAGTAAATGAAAGGGTGACAGATTGAGAGACAGAAAGAGAAGGAATAGGAAGGAGAGGCAGCTGCTTTGAAGTGGCAGATTGCAGAGTCAAAGAGCTTTTCTGTCTCCAAATTTTCCCTTTTAAGAGACATTTTTATCTCAGCGCATGCCGGAGCCACGGAGAACCTGTTGGATCCAGCGAGGCGTTTGGTGCCTGCTCTATTTTTGGGGCGCATTCCATGACTTTCAGCGTGAATGGACGCTGTGAGGCTTGTACTCACCGCAAGGACGATACCCTAATTGTACCCTAATGAAACAAGCAGTTTGTAGTCTTATTTTTGGAATAGCTGAATAATGATTTTCTTGTAGTTTTTCTGGGTGAACCACCCTGGGATGTTTGAGGGTTAATTCATATGATTATATGTTGCTTTGATGACGCACTACTCATTATAGCTGAAGCTGGTTGGAGGATGATGGAAGGATAATTTGGTTTGCGTTGGTGTGACGTCTGGCTTTGACTGATATGTGCCCGGCCTTTAACCCTTTGAAGATCTGAATGGCTTGTTCTATTTTCTAAGAATGACTCATCAATCATAACATGTAGAAATAAGTTTTTTAAAAAAAGGGCACATTCTGATCTTTCCAACATTATTGAAAGAAACAGAGCTAATATCTCTCATTTTTAGTGAAAATCAAATGAATGTGTAAAATGTCACATCATGAATAGCCAAACATCCTGAATAAAAGCTTTAAAATACCTTAAACATCCATAATTTATACACAATCCCCTAAATATAACCCAGGATTTCCTTAAATGTCTGAGGTTAATGCCTCAAATTTCCCCCCTTTCAAAGGCTTTGTTGGTATAAAGATTAAATAAACCTTAAATTAAGTTATTATAACCTTTAATATAATAGTAGTCTGAGGAGATGAGCAGGTTTAATTCCTAAAGTGCTTTTAATCTTCATCCCAATATGAAAAGTCTAAGGTTTTTTTTTTTTTAAAGGTTTCATTCTCTGGTGCCAGACTGCTAAAACGACTCTCCATAGAGTTCAAGAGAAGAAAAGCACCGATGCATTGGTGCATACTTGTGTCCACGCACACGTCCTTCCCTGACTGCACACGAAATCGCTCCTCCAGCCTCCCTCTGCTTGACTGAAGCAACTGATTACAGTTATTTGTCCTCAAGCTCCAATCCCAGCATGCCCCACAGCACGGGATGGTCACTACCCACAGGCTACCCACAGCTCCGCCCTCATTTCCCAGCGGGCCTCATCCCCACGCCATCTTCAGGGTGAACGCCACGATGAAGAAGTTTTCGGCTGTCAAAGGGTTTTATATATANCGCCATCTTCAGGGTGAACGCCACGATGAAGAAGTTTTCGGCTGTCAAAGGGTTTTATATATATATATATATACAAGAGGCAGATTTAGCCCAGGCGACCACAGATGGCAGCCAAGAACTGGAAAATGGATATTTTCTGGAAAGAGGGAACGGAAGATGAAGGGAAGGATGAGAGTGAAGGACAGCTTTGAAAAGTGACAGTGGCGAGTTGAAAGCAGTGTATTCGTGAGAGATTTTGTACAGGCGCAACTGCTAACGTGGACCCTCAGAAAGCTTCACATTTTTGAGATGTCTTTTTCTGATCCCTGAGCACGCTCTGCGGTTTGCAATAATTGCAGAGATCACTGTTGATTTTAATCTCGTACAAAACATGTCTTCAATTTAGAAGAAGATTAAAAACTTGAAGTTCTGTTAGCCACCTGTAAACTCATAACAAGCTTAGCCCTCATGAGCGATCAGTTTTCTGTTGACTTCAGTTCCTCCAAATCTCAATTAAATGGCTTCAGCTCACTTGACAGCATGTACTGCTGAGGGATTACAGGGGTTGTAATGGTGAGTCACAAACCCAAAATTCTGTGATTGTTGTTTGAGCTTCATAATTAAATAACAGCTTTAGGTGATAGAAACTGTTCATGTGGTCTGTTTTATTTGCAAAAAAAAAAAAAAAAAAAAAGATGCCTCGCTGATGCAGGTAAGTTAAAAAATACAGCTCCATCATCAAACGGAAGCACTGCCATTACTTGAAGCCTTATATAATTTATTTTCTTCCTGTTCTTTGAACTGTACTCTATGTTGGTCAAGCTAACCTACAGCTGTGTTTTCCCTCTTCAGGTAAGGCCAATGTGAACATCCAGTGGGATGAGGACCTCTCGAATGCGGCCCCGCCCGTGCCCGTGCGGATCGCCTTCGTCCTGGTCGTTCATGGACGGGCTTCACGCCAGTTCCAGCGTCTCTTCAAAGCCATCTATCACACCTCCCACTACTACTACATCCACGTAGACAAGGTGATTCCAAGAGAGAAACAAGGAGCATCTTTAACTCACAAGTAGAGACCTGCATGAGCCCCAGTTTTAGGCTCGTACCCGGCCCGGCCCTACACAGTTCTGTCTGATCCAAACCCGACCCGAAGCCCTGGACTTAATGAAATTCTTGGCCCCAGCCTGACCCAAAGACCTCAGTCTTTTTTTTTTGTTTTTCAGCTCTTTTCAAAGTAAAAGTAGCAGCTGTCAGAAAATAGTGATGCTGCACTTTCTGAGCACCAACATGTGAGGCAGCATCAGGAGGTGTGTTATGGTGTGAGTGGAGAGAGGAGGGGAAAAAANAAAAAAAAAACAGAGCCCAGCCCAATTTGTAAATTGCCTCAGGGCCCGATGGGTCCTGAGGCCTGTAAAGGGCTGTACTCACAAGTATTAAAAGAAATTACTGGCTATGATTTTTGACTGGTCTGATCATTAGCAAAAAAAAAAAACTTAATTGTTGTAACTTGCAGAGAAGATCAAGCTGAACTTGTGGTAAAAAGAGACAACAGCAAGTGAAAACACAATTTGTTTACTGGACAAGTTTAGCTTCACGTTAGTATTACACACAATTAGATTTGCTGTGGGAATCACAAGTTAATAAGGAGAACGACTGAGGTTAATTACTGCGAGGAGGAGCGTCGTGCTGTGTACTTTATTAATAAGTGAAGGTCACGTTTGAAATCAGTCAGAAGGGTATCTGAAGGACTTGTTTCTAAGGGATTCAACTATACAAACTGACAAACTCAAATAATTAGCTTGAAGTGGCTAAAAGATGATTCTCAGTGGAATCAGCAGTACAAACACTCTTTCACATTACAGGAAGCTAATTTGTTGAAGTGTTCGTATTACAAATAACGGAATAAACCCAATATAACCTTCATTCTTATTGTCTTTTCTTATCAGAGGTCCAACTACCTCCACAGAGAGGTGATGCTGATGGCAGATCGGTATCCAAATGTCCGGGTGACTTCCTGGCGGATGGCCACCATCTGGGGCGGGGCCAGTCTGTTGACCATGTACCTACGCAGCATGGAGGACCTTCTCAAAATGGCTGACTGGTCGTGGGACTTCTTTATCAACCTCAGCGCGGCAGACTACCCCATCAGGTGAGCAGCACAGATGCTGAGTTTAAACATGCAGGTTGGAAGATACAACAGAAAATAGCAAATACAAGCCAAATAAATGTTAATACTGTATGTTGTAAAGCTTATGACAAAAAAATTCTAAAGCCAAGCTACAGGATACATTGTTGGTAAAATATAATAATATAATGCAAAAGTGTTAGAATATACTGACAAATTCACTGTTTGTAGGTGTATAAAAATGGGCTAAAGATGTAAAGTTTGTCCTGAGGGTGTATTTCAAATTCAAAGGGTTCATCCTCTGGGTTGCAGAAAATTGCTCAGCAAATGTCACAAGAAAATTGTTTGCCTGATGATGGTGGCAGAGGAAAGGTCAGGGGTCAACAAAGACATTAGGCATCATCCTCAGACAGCCATGAATATTGACAGCAAATTGCAGCAATTTGACCAGTCATTGTCATTTTCTCTGGACTGAAGCAATCGATCAATGGACGGACTGACAGACACAATAAAAGTCAACACTTCCAAATACAAGTTTTGCACTTTAAAGGACCATACCACCCATTTTGCATGTTTGAGTGTAATATATTCAATTTTCATCCATGTAACATTACTGACAATCATTTCCCAAAGCATACTACTGGAATGGTGAATTTAAAAAATTGTTTTTCCTACCTTCCAGACCTCCATTGGTTTCAGTTCATTCTGCTATTAAAATCAACTTGTTGATACTTGAAACGTTCTTGGGATAGGTAATCCATCATCACCAACAAGACGTGTATTCAGGTTTTTTTTAGAAGTTACGTCAGTTTAGCGTTTAAGCGCAATAAAAAGCGCTGAATGATCTGAAAATGCTTCCTAGTGGTGCATTCAAGTGCTGTGAAGTGAAGAACTGACAACAATGTTGCATGTATGAAAATTGAATATATTAGGTTCAAACATGCAAAATGGATGGTATGGTCCTTTAAAGCCCTAAAAATGAATAATATGTCACTTTTATGTGAGCCATTATTGTATATTTAATAATGCACTTGGAGAATTTGATCACTTGAATTTGATCAAATGGTTTTGTTAAAAAAAAAAATGTGCCGGTATTCCCTCTTTCATCAGATCTGTGTAGAAGAGTGTGGAAGATTTACCAATCATGTCAAGTTCCTGCCAGACAAACAGCACATTGATCTGTTAAAGCTTTGTGTCGGCTAATGGCCACTAACTAAAGGCCATGCAGCCCTTTGGGCCTTGTTTGGTTTGTTTAAGGTCTTATGGATCAGGTTTCGGTGGCCAATACACCACAAGCTCATTGACTCCTAATGGATCGGGAGTCTGGCTTTGAAGCAAAGCTCTTTAATGGCTGTCCTGCTGCTGAGGGATTTGAGGAAAACGGGATTGTTAAGGAAAGAGCCTTGCTGCGATCAGCGGAGATATTGACTGATGATTCACTAGCTACAGCAGTCAGGAAAGGAGGTTACATAAAGGGGATTGTGGAGGATTTGGTCAGTCTTGTGTTTGGCTTAGAACGCCTTACAGCTCACTCTTATCTGTTTTAACTGCTGCTGAAATTTTTTGCTTCTTAAGCCGTATGAGATCCAACTGGTTGTGCCCTTCAAAAGGCACTTTAAGGAATTTTTTCACAACCTGGATCTTATTGTTGTGGTTTTGTGGTTAGCTTAATACTGTTCTCACCAAAGATAACAGACACACTCGTGCCTCAGGAAATGGTTTTATAGTGGTGTGTAATGGGGTCAGATCACATCCTACATCCCACTGTAATTTACCAAAAACAGTAGTGCGCATCCAGGTCATCCTGCAGGTGGGTGAAACTATGAAAAGAGAGTCATATTGGATTACTTAGGAAGTTTAAAGCTCATTGTTTTTGAGATTTATGCTAAAATTGGACTGTTTAAAAGCCCCTAAAACTGCTTTCACAAGGTATCATCCTGATTTAAATATCAAAATTTTAATCCCAAACTGATATTTCCCAAAAGAAAACCTGCTCCTGTTTTTGGAAATAAGAGGATTTTTTTTATTAAACATATCAGTTTCACCCAAATTATATATAGAGATATATAAAGAAAATCAGGCCTTCTTGTGGAAATGACACTTCAGAATGTGATGGAATAAAAATGGAAAGAAGACAGAAATGATCTGCTGATTACTGATTTTTTTTTTCAAATGAATTCATTCAAATTAACAGTAAATTAACAATTACAAAAAACTAACTATGAGCCTCTTCTCTTCTGTCCTTCCATCAAATTGACCGTTTCAACGCCCTTCCAGCTAAAATCCATTTCAGAGCTGCTGCACTAGGAACAGCATCAATAGCTGTGACGCCATCAGCGTTCGTGGAGTGTGACTCAGTGTTACAAAGTGTGTGTGTGTGAAGGTCATGCTAACTTTTTAAAATGTCATAACCCGTCGAATGTGAATTGGGTGTGTGTCTCGATTCTGTGTTTTGGGATGAATAGATTTTCCTTGTGAATGTCAAAACGGCCAGGCTGCAGCATGAGCTCTGATCCTTCTTCTCCGTCTGTAAACACGATAAGGCGATCTTTAAAGATGCTTTGGAAAGCAGTAGCTTCATATCGTTCTCATTGTCCTCCATTGCAGCATTTTGTTTACATCTGCCTTAAATGTGTGCATGCGCAAACCCGCATTTCTGCATCCAGGGTATTTCAGGTTAAAACCGTGTAAACACAGGTTTCGCTTAAAAAAAAAANAAAAAAAAAAAATGTAATTAGGTAACAAAACGTGTCGTTTAAATGCAGCCTTACGTCTTTGGAGGGTGAACTATCAAATTTCACTTGATCTGCTGTAATTCAATATATAAAATTAATCAAACACATTATTAGATGAATATAATGTGTGACATAACTAATTGTAGATAAATGTACAAAAGCATGGGCAGCCTTCTCTCAGATTGAAATTAAAGGACCAACCAGTCATTTTGCATGTTTGAGCCTACCGTAATATATTCAGTTTTTATACACATAAGGTTACTGACAAATAACAAAATCCTGACAATCATTTCCCAAAGGATAAAACTGTATTTCAGTTTTCCTGATATTTTGCAAAATCTCTTAATCTTTCAAAATCAAATATTCAAGCGATACACCCACCTTTAACATCGATGTTTCGCCTTCTAATAGTTACGCAACCGTAAGAAGTCACGATCGTTTAAATTTTTTGATAAACACGGGTCTTCTTTTGGGACTATATTCCCTGGTGGAGACATACATTCACTTTTTGTTGTGCTTAAATGCTAAAATTACATAACTTCTAAAAAAAAAAAACCTGAATACACGTCTTGTTGGTGATGATAGATTACTTCACCGTTCCACTAGTATGCTTTGGGAAATGATTGTCAGTAACGTTACATGCATGAAAATTGAACATGCAAAATGGTGTTATGGTCCTTTAACCTGCTAATGAACACAAACATGTCCACAAAGGCACACATGCACACTTGTGGTTTGTCTTAACGACTATAATCAAAGAGACCTGAGTCTGCTGTCCTCCATCTCTCTGCTCATTAGGACAAACCTGGCTCGTTCCATGGTAAACTCTGGCTGTTTTTGCTGCCCACACGTTACAGATTAGCTGTTTTCTTTCACGTGCAAGAGAAGCCTAAATAAAATCACCCCACTGGCCCAGATAGATTCACAAGAGTTACTCCAGTTTCTAAAAGGGAGAGAATTCTGCATTGTTTAACAAAAGAGACACATCGTTCAAACATTTAATTGCATCCTGCCTAGACGTGTGTCCATTAAAGGAAAAACCCCTCTCTCAAACACTTCAGCACTGTTAAAAAACAGCTTTGGGGATGTACATTGCATAAATACTTTTTGTGGTTTGGTGAGGTTTTTTTTTTTTCTTGGCTAAACACAGATGGCCTGACATTACCTTTAAGATCAGCCAGAATGGAGGCTAAGCAAGGAAAATGTTTACTTTATCTAAAACATCATCATTCAAGTTATTTATGGAGTTATAATCCCAAACAGTGCGTATGTCATTTTATTATAAACCAAAGATCTTTACACTGGTCAGTTATCAGCTTCTCCTGCTGCAGTCTGAGGAAGACGAGCTACAGAATACTTACAATATCAAACACGTTGTAAAGAAAACACTGATTGGCTTGCAGAAGGTTCCATATTTCCATATTTTGTATTTGTATTTTTTTTTTAGTTTATTTATTTAAATGGAGGCATTGCATATTCATGAACAATCAAAATGTAAATATGTCAGATATAGCCACGGTTGACTAATTATCATCCGTAGTCCCACGCCAAGATGTTAAGATGGCTACCTGCAATTTAAAAAGATTAAAAACATGACACAGTACAGAAAAACAAATTTTAAAAAACCTACAATAAAAACACACTGGTCACCCAAACCATTCTTCAAAATAAAGTTTCATAACTCAGAACTCTCCAAAAGCAGATATCTAACATTGTCAAACTTCTTGTTGCTCATTCTTTAATTTCTTGTTATATATATCTATATATATATATATATCTATATATATATATGTAATTTACTTATCTTTTTTTCTCTTTTTTTTTCATTCTTTAATTTCCTGATGGCCTGTTTTGTGCAAAGCTGGAGGTAGAAGCAGGACATGGTTCTTTACCTGCAGCAGGTGTCTCTCCTTTTTTTATTCAGGTTAATGTGTTTATGACGGGCAAACGTGCTCAGATCCTGTGAAATTTCACCATGAATTCAATCAGTTTCATTGCAATGAAACCCTTTAGGCCACTTAGTACACAAATAAGTGTTTACGTGAGAGCCGTCCGTGCACTTTTGCATTGAGAGTGTGCATGAAAACCTGCATACTGCTTATGTGCAGCCCTGGTTGTTGTATAAGCTGCATGCTGAAATTTGTTGAGTTAGCCAAGAGTTCCCTCTTCAAATTTCTTAATAATTTTCTCTTGTACAGTATATTTGTCAAACTAAGCAGAAAATGAGGACTGTGGTTAAGTCTAAGACAACTTCATGTTTTCATGTTTTCAGGACAAATGAACAGCTTGTGGCTTTTCTCTCCAAGTACCGCAAGATGAACTTCATCAAGTCTCACGGTAGAGACAACGCTCGGTAAGAAATACTCTGTCGTCTTTGTCGCTTTCTCGCTGTTTCTCTTCCATCATGTGTTTCTGAGGATAATGATAATCTTATTTTGTGCACTTCAGAAGCAATTTTCAGGAGAATAGCTTGTATTTTTCCCAATAGTAACAAGTGTAATAGATATGAAATCATGATTTTGTTGATCATATCCTCTGAATTCCAGCCAAAACTACGATCTTTACACTTCTGTTTTGTCTACGGGATTACAGAAACACAAGAATTCATGTTAATATTCTTATAGTAATCAGGTACTGGGTCTGTGTGTCCTACCAGCTTCATCCGTAAACAGGGTCTGGATCGACTCTTCTACGAGTGTGATACCCATATGTGGCGTCTTGGGGACCGCAAGATCCCAGAAGGCATAGCGGTGGACGGAGGCTCCGATTGGTTCCTGCTCAACCGGCCCTTTGTGGATTATGTGGCCAACTCCCAGGATGAGCTGGTCAGCAGCATGAAACGCTTCTACGCCTACACACTGCTGCCAGCTGAGGTAACGTGCATGGACACACACACACACACACTTATGCACACACAGATTTAAGAAAGAAAAAAAACTTCAGCAACTGGCAGTTTTGTTCTAATAAAACTAAAAGTTTACCTCTAGAGGCTGCATGGTCATTATACCTAACAATGCAAAACTGATAACATGATAACAATTTTTAAAATCAATAAGGGTTCATCTTCTGGGGAACCTGGATGTGTTCAGAAAATTAATTTGCAATTTGCCCAACAGATTTTGCTGTTTGTATACTAGAGGAACATTTTGGCTGGTGATAAAGGAAAATTTAAGAAGGTAAATCCTTCAGAAAAAAAAAAAAAANAAAAAAAAAAAAACAGCAGGAATCATCCTCTGGGGACTATGAATATCCACAGAAAATATTATGAAAATCCTATCATTTGTTTTAAAAATATCCTGTTAATCTAGCGTTGATCAAGTACAAATCTTGGCCAGATACTAATACAAACAAAAAGTCAGGATATCAAAGAAATAATTAGGAATTGTCCTCTGGAACAATTATATGAATATCCAGATTTCATCACAATCTGTCCAGTATTTTTCCAGAATTCGTATGTTAGACCAGTGTTGAACAAATAGACTGACATAACCATCCTTATGACTGGTATCTGTATCCACTATCCACCCTCGGAATCCTAAACTGATAAATCCATCTATGAGTTTACAGTAGAACAAGTTTTTATCGGCATCAGCTTTCAAATCCGATGTCTGTTTTGAATGTTGAATTTATATTTAACATAAAGGAAAAAAAGATTTGTGTAAACCTTATCTGTCTTCCTGCTTCCCCATCCACAGTCATTTTTCCACACGGTTCTGGAGAACAGCGCCCACTGTGAGAGCATGGTGGACAACAACCTGAGGCTCACCAACTGGAACCGAAAACTGGGATGTAAATGCCAGTACAAGCACATAGTGGACTGGTGTGGCTGCTCGCCCAATGATTTCAAGCCTTCTGACCTGCTGCGCTTCCAGGTAAGACTCTTGCAAAATTCTCCAGCCAGGCAATTTATCAAGACCCAAATATTTGTCTGTGTCAGAAATGTTAAAGTTAACATTTTTGCACTGATCAGTGGCAATGAAAAAGTCCTGGGAAAGAATTTCTTCTTTGATTATTTGGCTGTTTGTTTACTGCAACTGAGACCTTTTTGTCACATTACGGTGGCGTTGTTGCAATTCTGTACATGGGAATGGCTGGTAGAACAAAGGTGCAAAGATACAAAGATGACTGTCGATATCTTAGTGGTCTCTGGCTATCAGGCAGTTAGACTTTGCTGCTCTCAGAGCCACAGTGCCCAGAGACCAGAATAACTTAGTATTCACAAATTAGCCATGCTTTTTTTTTTCTTTTTGCTCCCTCTAACGACAGACCTGAAGACGGTGTTTGTGGTGGGGCTACTGATGGTTTCTAAAAGGGGAACTGATCCTGGAAACAGCTGTAAGCTACAGGCAGCAAGTATTTTTAGAGCTTTATAGCTACTTACTGCTGAGGTTTCCAAGGTTGTCATTATCATAATGCCGGGTTGCCAGATAGCAAAGTGGCTCGTAGGCCTGAACAGGACATTCAGGGACAAAAGTATAGTATATCCAGCACAGTTCATACATTTCTATCTCACACACACTTCACTAGTTAGCAGGTTTACAAAGTCTTAAATGTTGTCTACCAAAACCAAGACTAGAGCTGGGTATCATTCAAAACAATTTCAATACCATTATTCATCTGTATCAATATTTTGACTTTTGTACCAATTTTATAATGTTACTTTTTTTTCCCAGAATTTTGTCTCTAATTAAAAAAAATAAATCTTTAATTTTACAAAAACAAAATATTAGACATTTCTACAAATCTTCATAGTTTGACTCACAAGAGTAAGAATTTAGTTATTGGAATTTAACGCATTTTTGGACTTGTGGTGATGGGTTCAAAGGAGTTAAAAAAAAAAAAAAAAANAAAAAAAAAAAAAAACAGAAAATTGAATGCTCTGCAAGCCAGCAACATGAAATGGAGCCTCTTAAGACAAGGAAAAGCACACCAAGTAAGCTAACACACCAAGCAAGCTAACACACCAAGTAAGCTAACACATCAAGCAAGCTAACACACCAAGAAAGCTAACACACCAAGAAAGCTAACACACCAAGTAAGCTAACACACCAAGAAAGCTAACACACCAAGTAAGCTAACACACCAACACACCAAGTAAGCTAACACACCAAGCAAGCTAACACCCAAGCAAGCTAACATACCAGCAAGCTAATACACCAAGTAAGCTAACATACCAGCAAGCTAACACACCAAGTAAGCTAACACACCAAGTAAGCTAACACACCAAGCAAGCTAACACATCAAGCAAGCTAACATACCAGCAAGCTAACACACCAAGCAAGCTAACACACCAAGCAAGCTAACACACCAAACAAGCTAAAACACCAAGCAAGCTAACACACCAAGCAAGCTAACACACCAAGCAAGCTAACACCCAAGCAAGCTAACACACCAAGCAAGCTAGCACACCAAGCAAGCTAGCACACCAAGTGAATATGCTGATATGCTGCTGAATAATAAGTCTGAGTGAGCTACAGCCTGTGCAGTCCTGACTGAAATCATTATGTTGGGGTTTCCTGGGTCAGTGGTGCTACCCGAACCCACAACAAGCTGGTTTGGTGCAGCCACACCCTTATGATGACATCATAATCTCACAGCAGCCCCCGCTTAGCCCGAAAAGAGAGAGAGAGAGAGAGTGTGTGTGTGTGTGTGTGTGTGTGTGTGTGTGTGTGTGTGTTAGAGTGGGGGAGAGAAAACGGTGTGATTTTTAATGAGGCAAAATGACATAAAACAAACAACACAACACTGTTAGCTTACAACACAACACTGTTAGCTTAAAACACAACACTGTTAGCTTACAACACAACACTGTTAGCTTACAACACAACACCGTTAACATGAAGAACATAGTGAGTCTTTACTTCCTGTCACCCTGCGGTTGTTAGCGATGTTGTAATGTGTGTTTTTGATGATAGTCTTTTTTTATTTTTTCCACATTGTTCTATCAGCCCAGATTGGAGTGTCAGTTCCAGCTCTCTCTTTCATTGTGGAGCTATTTCCAGAAAGATGAGGAGAGCCCTGCACTTCTCCTTTGACATCCTGGCATGTCAACGGGCTGACCCAACCTCAGACTGTGTGTGTGTGTGTGTGTGTGTGTGTGTGTGTGTGTGTGCGCGCATGTTTTCTTGACTGTTGCTATGGAGTTGTCTTGGTTGCTATAGGATCATGGGTTTGGAATTTCTGAGTATGAGATGTTAAAAACTCAAATCCTAGCTTTGCCTCGTGTGTGTGTGTGTGTGTGTGTGTGTGTGTGTGTGTGTGTGTGTGAATAGTGATTGTATGTATGTTGTGGAACATGTGTACCGTAGTACTGTACATGTATAAAGATCCACTCTGCGGCTTCTCAGCAGCTGGTCTTTCATTTAACACTTTACCATTACAGTCATTAAACAGGTGCCCATGAGCAAGGCATTTAACTCCCAACTGCTCCAGAGGAATCATTCAATAGTGAACATTAGAAGCTTCAACTGACTCTGAATTGACTTGTAATCAGTGTTAATTAGCATAATTTGGGTCGGTTTTTCTTACCTGTTCCTCCACTGACACAGTGGCTACTTTAATGGTGCTTTTCAGGTTATCCTTGGAAATCTTCAGAATTCCAGATCTGGTCATGAAAAAATGTAAATGTAAATAAAAAATGTTGCATAAGCATCATTCTAACGGCACATTTAAATGATTATACAATATGGATATTGGATATATTGAGCAAAGTTTGAGGCAGTTGCTCAAAATTACTCATTTTTGTGTGGTTACGGGAGTTTCTTTCTTCAACCTGATGCTGCCCTTTATATTCCCATTTAAATGGTTTTAACCTGTGTTGGATTTAAAGCAGTGTATATGGATTTGCACGGAAAATAAACCTTTATTGCAACAGTATTTAGGTCTTATGCTCCCAGCCGCTGGCACAACCTCCCAGACAATTTGAGCTGAAAATCTTATTTTTACACATAAAGTAATCATATTTTCGCTTTTCACCATGACTGTTGCCTGGAGTTTGTCTCTATCAGTTATTGTCTTATTTTATTGTTTCTCCTCCTTTCACCCGTCACATTAAAGGGTTGACTGCACTTAAAAGTCTAATTCTTGTCTTCTTTCCCAACAAAAGCAAGCATCCCGGCCCACCTTCTTTGCCAGGAAGTTTGAGGCCAGCGTCAGTCAGGAGATTATCAGCCAGTTGGACTCCTATCTGTTTGGAGCGTACGCCCCAGGGACCCTGGGCCTCCAGGCTTATTGGGAGAACATCTACGAGCAGGAGACAGACGGCCCTGCGAGCCTATCGGACTCTACGTTCAGCCACTACCACGCCTTTGCTCGTATGGGACTGTCCCACGCTGCCAGCTCGCTGCAGGGTCACCCCAACGACAACAGCTGCAGGTACAGTAGAATCACGGGTGCCAGAGGAGTGGCTACTTAAGTCTTGGGGTTCTTCAAGGAGTTTCAGGGGTTTTTGCACGGGATTAAGAATATTGTGTTACTGAAATGGTTCCTAGTGCTAGTGAAGGGGTTCTTGAAGGGGCTTCAGGGTCACTTGCCAGGATTCTAGTAGTTCTTGAAGGGTTTTTAGGGTTTTTTTTTTTTAAAGGACTTGAGAGATTTGTAAAGGATTCATGAGATTAGGGGGTTATTTGGGTGTGTGAAGGGGTTTCATGGGGTTTCATGATCCCCTAGATGCCAGGGGATCATTAGGGTGTTCAGAGTTTCTGACAGGGCTGATGGGGCTTCTAAAGGGGTTCATTGGTTTTCTTTGTTCCTAGAGAGAAGCTACTGGTTTTTTAAATGTGCTCTTGAATGGGTGTCAGGGGTTCTCAAAGGTGCTGTAGTAATTTTGAAGAGGTTCTTAATGAATTTTAGGAGTTCTTCAACTAGGGGTTCTTAAAGGGGCTTCAGGCTTCTCAAATGGATTTCTGGGGATTAAGAAGCACCTCTATTGCTTCGCAAAGCGATTCCAGGAGTTCTTGAAGGGGTTTTAAAAACATGTCACGTATGTGCTTGATGTGTTTCTGATTTTGTTAAATCAAAGGCTAACATGGAGATATACAGGAGCCCTCAGCAGTTATTCTGCATGTATTCCTGTGCTCTGCAGAAGCGACTTTGTGCGCTTTTTGCTCGGAGAAACTGCACAAGCACGTTGGTGGAGAGAAAGTAGAACTCACAAATGAAATGTCTTTCCACTCGACTCACCACCATCAGTGTTTGCCGTCCAAATCAAATATGAAGATAACGCTAGCTTGTCCCAGGTTACAATCAGGCTTCAGTGTGTGAGCAGACTGGATTTTTCCAGCAGAGTGTGTGTGTGTGTGTGTGTGTGTGTGTGTGTGTGTGTGTGTGTGTGTGTGGTGGAGGGGTGGAGACCCACAGTAGGTACAAGGAGGTACTTGTTGGTGTTCGGGTGGGGATTGGTGGTCAAAATGGGTGGGGGCAGCATGATGGGAAGTGTGTGTGTGCATGTGTGTGTGTGTAAAGTGAAGGGAGGGGTTGTTGAAAAAAGGACTAGTCTGTTCTCTCCAGCCTCTTACCTCAGACGAGCAACATATAGGATCATTACCTTTCTAATGAGGATAAAATTGAAAACACTTTCCACACTCAAACACCAACCCAAAGTTACATTTTTTTTCTTTATTCTCCTCTTTGGGTTAACAGATGACAAAATAGTGCAAAAGCTGTGTACTATCACCTCTGGCTGTTCCTGTAATCCTTCATTCTGTATGTCAGTACTGACTTTCACACAGATGTTCTCATTGTCATGACTTCCTGTTTTCTATCCAGATAGCTGCAGCATTATAAACAGTCATTTGATGGATGTTCATAAACATTACCTGCTAGACAAAGTAATTCCTGGCCTGCTGCACGGGGACACAGACACTATCACTTGTGCATTTTACAGGTCAAATGTACAGATAAACACATATATACAGAGAGAAAGAGATGGAAATGACAGAAGGCTGGCTCTCCAGTGTTGCTGCAGTGAATATGGCGTTGTTGTGCCTGTAAAATCAATCCATCAATCAACCAAACTTTATTTATATAGCACCTTTCATACAAGTAAATGCAACCCAAAGTGCTTCACAGGTGCTTGACAAATAAACACAAAATATTGATAACAGTTAATTAAAATGTACATAATTTAAGATCAAACAAGTTAAGTAAAATTAAAATATAAAATCATAAAACACTACATGAAAGTGAAGCTGAACAGATGGGTTTTAAGTTTATGTTTAAAATATCAGTGTTTTCAGCTCCTGTCAGATCTCAGGAAGGCTGTTAGCATAACGGCTAAAAGCTGCATCACCAAAAGTTTTAGTTCTGCTCTTTGGGACAGTTAAAAATAAAGTGCAAGANCTAAAAGCTGCATCACCAAAAGTTTTAGTTCTGCTCTTTGGGACAGTTAAAAATAAAGTGCAAGAGAATATGAGAGGTCTTACTGGTTCATGAATTGAAAGCATTTCTGATGCATATCTTGGTACAAGATCATGCAGTGCCTTAAAAACCAATAAAAGAATCTTAAAATCGATATGAAAACTGACAGGAAGCCAATGTAAAGACTTTAAAATAGGAGAACTGTGTCTCTCCTTCTGGTCCTAGTCAGGACTCGTGGAGCAGAATTCTGAATTAATTGCAGGTGATTTATAGTGCTTAGTTGTGTTTTCTGAAAATAATTTTTACGGCATTTTCACAGCCACACAATTTTTTTCTGGTTCAGTCGGACTTCGTTTCCCCTCTTGGCGCGGTTCTTTATGTACATGTGAATGCAGCAATTGCATCAAGGCGCAGATTAAAACAACAGCATCGATTTGGTTTTGAGGAGCTGAAGTCAAATTCAGCTTCTGCTGCCAGAGATTTCTTTGTATATGGAACAAATGATGACTATGATGATGAAGGTCTCCCAGTTCTCGTCTTTGTTCCATGTTATTTAGTTTTCCCAGCATTGGAAACTCTTCCCGTTTTCATTTTCTTTCTTCCGCCCCCTCATATTTTCTGACCAGTGAGCAGAGAGAGTGCTGTCACATGACTTTTGCTGCTATATTGTGTTTCAATTGGATGTTTTCCTGCGTGAAACTGAACCAAGCAGTAAATTAGTTAATTAAATTAGTCTCATTGACACAAGTGTGGACATGATCTAAGTGTGTGTGGTGTGTGTGTGTGTGTGTGTGTGTGTATCTCAGGTACATGGCCATGGGTCATCCAGTGTCAGTCCACCTCTACTTCCTGTCAGACCAGTTCCAGGGCTACCTGGTTCGTCACATGGCCACTAACCGAGCCTCCACCCAGCTGGAGACCCTGGAGACGTGGGTGACACCCAAAGACCACTTCACCCTGGCC
>VXCM01000546.1:28455-65207 GCA_014773175.1 Lucifuga dentata
TTTTTTTTTTTTTTTTTGGATTAAAGTTGATGTGAGCTGTTACTCTCTATATTTAAATGCACCCATTTATCTGCAAATATACATATTTATAATATATATACATATATTTGGAGTTTTTTTGTAATATATTCAGCATATACTTATTGTACAAGCCGTTGTTTATAACATTAAAGTTCCCAATTTGTAATTTAAACAGTGGTTACACAGTTATGGGCACGAATATTTATCAGAATGCAGGAAATAGCTTGGAATTGTTCTGTAAACAACAAATCTGCTATTTTATTTGGTGTGAAAATATATTGTACATAAATAAGTTTTAAATGGCGTTTCATATTTCTGGAATACAAAGTCTTCGTAATGCTTTATTATAGTCGGTGATTAGATCAGCTGTTTGGATTAGTGATCAATAATTAGACTCAGCGTCTGATCGGTGGATCTTTAATTAGGCAGGAAATTGCTCACTGATGATGTTTAGCTAACAGAGCCTGAACATTCCCTCCGACTGGCTTCACATTTTCACAATTTAACCTGTTCACTTGTGACTAACAAATAAATTATCCACATATCCACAATTCCATATATGAAGCATAATTTTGATATTGATTTGATGACACAGTATAAAAACATATACTGTAAGTTAATGGTAAAGACTTGAGATGAAATCTGAGCCTCACAGTCAGTCAGAATGGAACGTTCCTGACATTGTCCTCGTCCTGCGCTGCAGGTGGGGACAGACTGGGACCCTAAGGAGCGACTCTTCAGGAACTGGGGGGGTCTGTTGGGACCTGAGGACGAGCCTGTGGCCGTGCAGCGCTGGAGCCGAAGCCAGAGCAACCTGACGGCCACCATCGTGTGGATCGACCCCACTAATGTCATCGCCGCCACCTACGATATCCTAGTGGATGCCTCTGCTGAGGTCACCCACTACCGGCCGCCACTCAGCCCGCCACTGAGGCCAGGCATGTGGACTCTGAGGGTGCTGCATCACTGGAACCCTCTAGGCCAGACAAACTTCATCATTGCTCCGGTGGAGTTCCACCGACAGCAGCCTATACAGCAAGGTGAGTGTGTGTGTGTGTGTGTGTGTGTGTGTGAGTGTGTGTGTGTGTGTGTGTGTGTGTGTGTGTGTGTGTGTGCGGTGTTGTGTGGTAAAATATTAGTGATCACACCTTTAAATCTGGTGAATATTGGCACAAAGTTTGATTACCAGGATCAACCTTCAATCAAACCCTGATGGAAAAACACCTGACGAAGTGTTTCTGGGATCTCTGTAGCTCATATGCCAATAGTGTATCTAATACTTGAATTACACACACACACACACACACACACACACGGAGCCGAGGCCTTCCTGTCACGGCTGTCAGCACCGTGGAAATCCAGCGTATATTTAGCTCCAGTATCCAGTCACTCACACTCTCACACCAGGTCACCTCTGTCTGAATTAGCCTCCCCCAACTTAGTGTTTGATTTCTTTGACCTCCACAGGCATGTAAACCCTCTGTGTGTGTGTGTGTGTGTGTGTGTGTGTGTATTTATGAGGGGAAAGATGGAGTGATGGAGTGTGTGTAGGGGATGAGAGCAGGATTCTAAGTTTAGCTGAGTGCATGGATACAGTGTGATGTTTATTGTTATGCAGTGAGAGGCAGTGTGTGTGTGTGTAATTGTATTTTTTTTTTGTATAATTATCATTACTATTAAACTACTATTTTACTTCCTCCTCCTTTAAATTTGATATTAACTCATATTTTTTTTCTTTTCCTCCTTCCCTCTCGCTCTCAGAGGACACTCTGCGGCTCCACGGCGGCCCCGCCAGAAACTCCTACATGGAGCAGAGCTTCCACGGCCTCAACCCGGTGCTGAGGCTGCCGGTGAGCCTGGGCGCGGTGGAAGAGGCGGAGGCTAACGCCGGCCTGACAGGGGCACCGCTGCGTCGCTGGCTGGACCAGCTGCTGGAAGGTCACTGGTCCGCCGCTGACGTCTGCTCAACGGGCCCCAGCGCCTGTCCCGTCATGCAGCGCTGCCGCCTCACCGCCTGGAGCTCCATCAGCCCTGACCCAAAATCTGAACTGACCCCGCCCAGGAAGGACGGACGGATCAGGTAGCAGAAAGATGAACTGAGGGAGGATGAGTGGNCCCCGCCCAGGAAGGACGGACGGATCAGGTAGCAGAAAGATGAACTGAGGGAGGATGAGTGGACGAAAGAGAGGGACAAATGAAGGAAGGCGTGAGGATGATGTGTTGGATATTTATTTATTTATGTAAACGACAGCAAGGAGGGATGAAAGGAAGGAAGGAAGGAACAGCGAAGGGAAAATGAGGACCAGAGTCAGACGCCGAAGAAACGGACTTCCTCACTCCTGATTGGTTCTTCTCTCACCTCCTCTAACTGTTATTTGGGACTACAAAGGTGTGTGATGTATGAGTGAGTGTGTGTATTGTGTGTGTGTGTGCGCGTGGAGGAGTGTGTAAGAAGAACTCCATACCTCTTGTTGCACGAATGTATTCCTGCAAAAAAAAAAAAAAAAAAAAAAGGAAAACTGTGTGAGTGTATGCAAGTATGAAAATCCAGAGCGGCTGTAGTTACTAATATTTTTTAGGCCTCAAAATTGCACATTAATTATTCATTTATCTAAAAATCTGATTTTACCGCATGATCGTGGATTAGTTACCTCAGTTTTTCAATATAACTAATCATAGTTTTATGGGTTCATTTTTATTTTTTTAATTAATAAGACATTCAAAGGGGTTGAACGCTTCCTGAATGTATTTTTAATCTAGCGTCGTTGCTGCGGCTGGAAGCTACGATGAAAGCAGTGCCGAGGAATCGTGACGATGAAATCACGTTAGTTTTATATCACCATGAAAACCCTGAACGGTAACGAGCCAATGAACGCCNCGATGAAATCACGTTAGTTTTATATCACCATGAAAACCCTGAACGGTAACGAGCCAATGAACGCCAACCAAACTAGTTATTGAGGATGATCGCAACAAAAAAGACATTTCGTTTGTAAGTTCTGACAAAATAATTCAATAATGATGGATGCTTAGATTTGATCGATTGATTTCCTGAAATGTGTTGGAGACCTATAATTGGTTATTTTGACATATCAAACTATTATCACAAGGTCACACCTCCATTATTTCTTCATCTCCAGGTAGCAAATGGTGGATGTATCAGTAATGTTACGTGTTGACCTTCTTTTTTTCTCCTCCTGTCAGCTTTTCTATGAAGGACGAGAAACTAGAACCTATGATGAAGCTAACATGGATGGACCATCAATTACAGAAGCTTGTTATTCTGTAACAATCAGCAGATTTGCAGTCCTGATCACCAGAAAACAATGTTTGATATCTTGAGATAACATTACAATTGATTATTATCTTATAAAACTAAACACAAGCACAATTTAGCTGGAATTAATAAGATGATAAAATTGTGATGTCGAGATAAAGGGTCTGAAAAAGTTCTTAGCAGCCACAGTCGCTCTGGTGTGTGTGTGTGCATGTGTGTGTTTTCTGTTTCGTTCTGTGCCATGTCTGAATCCTTCAGACCGCCTGAGACTTGAAGTGTGTTTGATGTCCGCTATGCTGGAACTCAGAAGAGCTTCACCTCCTTTTTACTTTACTCATTTTTTTAAACTCGTCTTTGCCGTAGGAATCGAAGTGACTGAGCGTACAACTGCTACGCCACTTATTTATTTACAAATTTATATAAAAGAAGTTAGTTTTGTTTTAGTCAGTGACTAATATTTGATATGCTGATATTTGGTGCAGCAGGTGAGGTTTGTTTTTTGGACATAACCGCCTGCCTTTGTTTCTAAAGGCCTTTGAGTGTTTGTCATGAGTTGAAATGTTGCTGCTGGCCTGCTCTCCTCACTGCTCCTCTGCTTACTGCTCTCGCCGTAAAACTTCTGACTTTTATCATCTACAACAACCACAGTCCTGAAGAAGCTTTCAATCCACAAATAATATTTTAGCAATTATTTTAGTAGTTTAGATTATTATTTGCAACATGCAACAATTATTTTTACCATTATTCATAATTTTGTTGATATGATTTCCCAGATTTATGCAGAAAAAAAAGGGAAAAAAAGAAAGAAAAAAGCCCTTAAAGGACCATACCATCCATTTTGCATGTTTGAGCTTAATATATTCAATTTTCATACATGTTACATTAGTGACAATCATTTCCCAAAGGATAAAACTGTATTTCAGCTTTCCTGATATTTTGCAAAATNTCTTTTGGGACTATATTCCCCAGTGGAGGCATACATTCACTCCACGCTTTTTATTGCGCTTAAACGTTAAAATTATGTAACTTCTAAAAAATAACCTGAATACACGTCTTGTTGGTGATGATAGATTACCTATCCCAAGATCGTTTCAAGTATCAACAATTTTTAATTCATAAATAGGAATCTGTTATGAAAGAGTAACTTAACACCAGCTGAAAATTCTGTTTCTGCTGACCTCTAGTGGTTGAAGTTTTCATCTTGCTGCAGTCACGTAGAATTGTGCACTTGATATTCATCAGTTAGTCTAAGTCTTAGACTGATGAATTTGCTAAACATTTCAGCACGAAACATTTTGAAATATTTTTTAAATATACATGCCTACTTAGAACATGTTTTATTTTTTGCAGTGTAACAGTTTATTTAAGATTTGAGATTGCAGTAAATTGAGGTAGAATTTGTAGCATTTTTGTCGGTGACATGCTGTATTTCTGGGAGGAAAAAAAAACGGAACCATAGAAGAACTGTGAATGACTTCTCTTGATATGGAATATTTAAATATCATAATTACATACTGTATGTATTGCCTATAATAATTATTTACTTTATGTTTTTATATGTATACTACATTATATACTTCTCAATTTTCAACCAGGTTTCTCTCCATACGAAAGAAATTTGTATAAAATTCATGTCAACTCCTGTTTTTAACAGCTAATCTGATGAGTTGCGTTTGGGTGAAGGTGAGGAGTGTAGGAATCGAGGCCATCAGACACCTTCAGATGAACTTTTAGGTTTTTAGTGATGGACATTGTGTCAGACAGCTGGTTCTTCAAGTGTTCACACTCAGGTCGGGTTGCACTATGGATTAAGTAAGGATTAAGTCTTAAACCAGTTTAAGTCCAGGTTTAACTGCTAACTTGTTGCACAGTCAGTTAAATCTGAGACAAATTTAAATTGAGATTGGATTTATTCTAAATCAGTTATGATAATAATGAAGCTGTGTGACATGAACAGATTGTGGACTAAATTCTCCCAATCCAATATGGTATCAAACATGGAATGAATAGTGCTTTAAACTGGTTATCTTTTAATTACCAAAAATCTAAATTGTATTACAGAATTTCAAAATGATCTTGAAAACGACTAATGTGATATTAAAGTTTGATTTTATCATTGTTCGTGCAATCCAGCCGTAATCATTGAGCGATATCTTTCATGAATATCAAAATAATTTTTAGTAATTTAAAAAATTCAACTGGTTTAAACAAGATAGACCGTGTGTGTGTGTGTGTGTGTGTGTGTGTGTGTGTGTGTGTGTGTGTGTAGTTGCCATTTGACATCATGTGACCAAACTGGAGACCAGCAGAGTTTTTCTTGCCATGAGTGTAAAACGTGTTCTAAACCAATAATTTGTGATTGTCAGCACTTAAGACGAGGACATAAACAGGACAGAAACATTATGGGCTATAACATATTTTATCCCACATGTGACTTTGACATTATTATCTATAATTTATTGTTTTCTTATTTGATTTGTTGAAATGATGGAAGTTAAAGGGGTAGATGTTTAGGTTGCGATCAGGATAATTAGTGATCTTTGATTAGAAATCATCATTCATCATTTCTGCTACATCAGTTGGACTCTGACAGGTTTAAAGCCATTTTCTATCAGCCGAGCTGCACAGGACCAAAAGTAACTTACTGCCACTACAAATTAGATTTTTACGGTAGATCTAAATCCAAACAATACAAAATGTTATGCCAAACAAACATTTTTAGTGGGATTATGTTGACTGTAGTTATCTCTGTTTACGTTATTACATCGGCAATAACTGAATGGGATCAAAATCTTCACTGTATTAAGACGTTAAGTTTGTTGTCTTGCTGCCATTTGCTGTCATTCTGAAAAGCATTTTCAACACATTCTAACCTTTTTCTAAACAGATTTAATGCTCTGTATGATAATTTACACTATAGCAGCCTCCTTGTGGAATCAGTCAGAATTCACAGTTTCACTCACCTGTCACACTTTTGATGATATCTGATAATCTAAGTCTCATAATCTTAATTAGGATCCTTAGAATCTGCTTTTCTAGAGTGAATACATCAGTCTGTCCCAGTTCAAAGGTTTCAGATGCAGCATGCTGTGCTCAGATTTGGAGGATAAAACTATTATATCCTCTGCGGCTCTCTGTATCCCACAATCCATTGCATTGTGGTCAGTTCCATCATAGAACATTCAGGTGATCTTTGCCAAACCCAGTCTAGAAATGTATTATAGCCAGCCCCCTTTTTTCTCCCATAAATGAGCCGAGGAGTGGCAGAAGTCAAGATGTATGGCCATTTATTATCTTGAAATAATAAGATAATTAAGTTTTAATTTTGAGATAGTGGACCTAAATTATGCTGCTGCGGTTTCTGTACTTATAATGATAAGCTTACATAGTAAATTTCATATCCTAGCAGCTATTTGAGAGTCATTGCATCATCACAGAACGATTGTTGACAGAGACTTCAGAAAACTGACGTACCCTGTGAGTACAGATCAAAGTCAGCTTTTATTTCTTACCTGTCTCTGCTGCAGTGAAATGCCATTTATTTAAAAGATCAGAGTCATTTTATGTTAATGGATGTATTTTTGTATGATGAATGAATTAGTGTAAATAAGTATTTTGTAAAATACTTAGTAGATTGTGTACAGTTTTTAAGTTATGGACGTAGAAAATGGCTCAGATGCAGTGCTGTGTTGGTACTACGAGTCTTTAGTGAGTATTTAATAGAGGCTTATAAAAGGTTTCGGTGTTAAAATGACTGAATGTTCATAAAGTTTCTGATTCTTGAGGATAATCCATCTGTGTTTATCAGTCTCGGCTGGGATTCTGCTGAGCAACCTACGTGCCATCTTCAACGTACTTTTTTACTTTACCTCCCCGGGTTGTTTCCTTTATATCCACTGCCACCATTTTTTTTTTTTTTTTTTTTAAGTCCCATGTTGTCTTGTTTGTATTTGCTGTTGTTCTTGTTGTTTGTTTTCTTTATTATTCTCTCTGTCTGAGAGCAGTGTTGTGCCTTAGTTACACTCCTGTTTTTGGAAACTCTTTCTTAAAGCATCAAAAACTGTCACAATTTTCCAAAAACCAAATAAGAATGAATTGTTGTGAATGCCTTATAAATGACTTTAGTGGTTTTGAAGTAAATTTTTAATAATGAAATAAACAGAATCTCTCTTTCTTTGTTCCCATGTCATTTATTTCACATAGGTTAGAAGAAGGTATTTAGATTATGAAAACATGGATGCGCTGTCTATAGTTTTCTAAAAAGATGATTTGGAGATGTGTTTGCCACCATCTTATCCAATGACAAACATCATTTCACTTTGCATTTTCAGCGGGAATCTTGTCAATAACTGGTGTCGTGGAAACTGCTATATTTATTAGAAATAAATTGTTCCACATGGTGAGATCGTCTTTCTGATCATTTATTGAAGCTTTCCTCTATAGAAGGGCACACCGCCAATACTAAAGTGTGCGTCGAGCAGGCGAGTATGAGTGTCTTTTATCAGGATTGCTATCACTCTAGGGGAGGTTTCCTTTANGCGTCGAGCAGGCGAGTATGAGTGTCTTTTATCAGGATTGCTATCACTCTAGGGGAGGTTTCCTTTATGACAGATATGGATACAAAATGTAGTCAAACCAGTTTTGACTGGTTTTGGGCTACATGCTTGTGGTCAGACAAACTAAAAACATCTCAAGGACATTTACTAAGACAAGAACAGTTTCCTAATACCANTCAGACAAACTAAAAACATCTCAAGGACATTTACTAAGACAAGAACAGTTTCCTAATACCAAATAAAGATATACGAAGATAAACAGTTGAAGATTACACATTAATATGGTGTGTGCTGCTTAACATGGTGTACTGAAATAATGTCATGATGACCTGAAAGCTAAAATTCCATTACACTGGATTATTATTGTTTTTTTAATTAAGAACCATACCAGTGATTTTGCATGTTTAAGCCCAAAACAATACTACCGACATACATGTTACATTGCTGACAAGCATTTTCTAAAATATAAACCATATTCTGGTTTTCCTGTTATTTTGAAGGGTAGGAAAAACAATTCTAATATTTGCCACTCCAGTCCTATGTTTTGGGAAATGTTTGTCAGTAAGGTAATGTGTGTGCCAGTTGTATTTATTGGGCTAAAACATGCTAAACCACCGTTATATTCTTTTAAATTTTACAAACGAAAATTGACTAAATATATTTTTGTCAAAAATAACAATAGGGAAATACCAATGAACTGTTTTATCCAATTACAAACGTGTATTTTATTTGGCAACTCTCGCAGAACACACCTGTGTGCTTCTTATTGGTCAATCAATATTTTGCCCCGCCCACAATCCGTTTCTGCAGTTGCTTAAATTCCCTGCTTCGCCTATTGTGCCAACATTTACTAACATCCTGTTAGTAAAGTCAGCTTTACCTATAGGGAAAAAAAAAAAAAAAAAAAAAGGGATTCACGCCATCTTTAATCACGGTGAAAAAAGCGAAGTTACGATGCAAACGTGAAAATCACGGAAAGCGGCAGTTAGGCTGGCTACAAGGTAAGCTAAGCTAACATTAGCCAAAGCTATGTGTGTTTATTTAACATAAACGTTACTTTTAGATGTCAGTGTGTTCAGTTATTAGAAGGAACAAGTTTTGCATTAATGTAGTCTGGCATTCATATCTAAGTATTTCGTAAATATTAGCTTTAGCATTATTGTTAGCTATTGTCTTAGCTACATTTTGTCAGGCTAAACCCAAACAAACGGGTGAAAAGTTCAGGAGAGCGAGTGTTCAAAAAGAAAAAACTACTACAATATAATTTCTTTAAATTCATAATTCTAATAGTCTAATATTAATATGTATTATAATATTGTATGTGAGTGTCAGAATTTTGAGACTCGTTGAAATGGAGGCATAAGAGCCATAGCAACAATACAGTAATAAATAATTTCCTGTGGTGTTTTAGAGCGTCATTTGGAAGAAATGTCACAGTAAAGTTTCTTGAAATTTCGAATTGTAATCTATTTTGTATGTATAGTCCAGCATTTTATTGAAGCTAAATGAAGTTTACAATAAGTGAAATACTAAAATCCAAGTTTGCTGCTATAAAACTAATAGATATCTTGTGCATAATTTGATATTTGGTATCTTTGGAAGCATTGCTAACTCTGTTTAGTAAAATAAAGTTCTGTGAGTTTGAACAGCACTTGGCCACACACATGATTTATAAAGACAGATCCACTGGTGGTTCCAGAAGAGTTTTTGAATAAACTGTAGGTGTGATAAGTGATGCTGACTGCTTGGACTTCATAACAGCCGTGATTGCAGTATAATTTCACATAATGGTCTAAATATTATGTCTACATTCAGAAAGACAGACAGAGGAATATATCATTAACTTTTTAATTATCTATTTACAATATATACAAAAAGGGAAAGCAGCATGTTTTTGGTGTGTGGGAGGGAGCCCCCCCACACACACACACACACACATCTGTCTAGCAAATTAAACCCTCATTTGCATGTGCAGATTGTTTCAGGTCTAAACTGTTTGAACACTATCAGATATGGACCACTCAAAGATATAAAGATGCTGTCAATAAAAATCTGAATATCAAAAAAAGCAGAATTGCATCAAGAAAAAGAGGAAAGAGAGACGTGAAATGAAGTCAGAGAAAGAGAGAAGCAGCTGGTTTATAACAGATTCAGCCAACAAGTAATGCAGCAAATGCGAACACATGAAATCATTAAAATAACAACTAGTCTTAACTTTTAGTCTGGATTTTGGTTTTGAAGTTTAGTCTTCTGTGATGATGCAAGCTCTGTTTTAGAGACAGAAAAGAATGACATTTTGTAGGAAACACCAGTAATAAAATTATGTTTGGGATATGAAGATTTGTGAGATTTCATATACACACCCTGAATGTTGGAACCAATGAAGTTTCTTAAGATTCAGTTCATTTAATGGTGTCTATGAAATGTTTTATACTTGCAAAGTATTGATTTTTTTATTATTATTGTTTGAGTAAAAAAGAATATTGATGCTTAAAGAGAGTTTTGCTTTGTTGACAGGTGTCTCAGCTAACTTAAACCAAGCTACCCAACACCTTAGCCCCGCCCTTTTTGCCCAAATTAGGATTTCTCATCTGAAGTCATTGACATAGATGGCAGCAAGAATTTAAGGTAAATCCAAATCCACATCACAAACTCTTTCCATTTCTTACAGTGTTTGGTTGACCTTTACCCTCAATGTCTCGTGGTCGTTGCTAAACTGACATCAACCGAATGCCAACGACAGATATTAATGAACACCATCCATGGCAACAACAGCTGATGTGATGGAATCATCAATACAGCTGATTGGAAACAGGCAGTGGGATGGCCCAAGCTAATCAGCATCCAAATGAGATCTTTGCTATGCTAACCCCGGCACAATAACCATCACTCACACACATGCAGAAGCCTACAGAGATCATAGGTGCATGCATTTTTATTGATTCTGTATCAGATGGTTTATGATTCTTTTCATAGGAGGGCAAAGCAGCGATCAGAGGCCATTCAAAGTGCTTTCAGATACAGATATTTGCCAAGATTGTGAAGTAGGTAGATCATATGTAATGGGTTTTCTGTGATCATGAGAAATAAAAAACACACTTACAGTATTTACAAGGAAATTCAGACAAACCAGCACAGGAACTGTTTATAGAAGATGAGCATGTTTTAATGGTTGGTGCTGGGAAATCTTTATCTTTCCAGCTTTTCACCATCATTTCTCCTCATCAGTTTGACAGAATCTTAATTAGAGCCTTAACAAGCCTCCTTAACTCTGACAGCATCTTTGGGACTAAAGCAGAGGTTTACTGTGAGTGATTCTAGTGCCCCTTCCTGTCAGGTGATATGAATAGATGACTCTTAAGTAGCTCATAACTATTACAAAATAAGTCAAAATTTTGACTTTATATATTTATTAGGGCAGTAAAAAAACATGTCTAAACCACTTCATCCTGCTTTAAATATTATTTTCTACAGTAACTTGAATTTGTAGTAAATGAGGTAAATAAAAAAATATGATTCAGAGGAAAAAAAAACAAATGCAGTGTATTTTATTGGTTTCTTGATTTATGATGATCAAAGTGGAGGTAGAAGCTGGTCAGAGGCTGAACACTGCTGCCCCCTTGTGTTTGCTTTTCTAATTTCAGTTACTAATCTATGTCAGGGGGTAGCAACTCTTTTAATATCCTGTGAAAATCTAAATAAATAAATAAATCACCTAGCTAGCCAGCTACTGGTATGTCGGGATTACCATAAAGTAGCAGCTCAAATGCAGCTTCATAAACCAGAAATGTAATGCAACCCATAATAATATGACTCTATACCAAGTATTGACTCCCAAACACATTCTCAGTTAGAAATTATTTAATTATCTAAGACAAACAAGAACAACAATAACTTTCCTAATAAAAATGATTATTTACATATGTGCACGTGTAAATGCTACACATAGAATATGTCAGCTCTATATATAGTGTTGTCCTAATAAGATGGGAGGAAAAGGGGAATGTGAAAGTAACTGATGAACAGACATGGCGGCACTGGCTCCAACTCTCACTTCTTGGACAACTTGGCTTGTCTATTTTTGGGAGGCGCCCACTTCAGACACACAGTGTCCACTGTGGAAGAGACGAAACAGGAATTATTGAGATCAGCAGTGCAGCAAAGAAGCAGAGAACGATGGAAAAATCAGGATTCAGCAACAAAAAAGCCACCATATTAAACCATTTCAAAAACAGTTCAACTTTTAATGTCAGTTTGTGGTTAGAATGATGAAATGACTGGTTTACCTGTGATGGGTGGTTTCTTGTACTGGGCGCTCTTTAGATGCTCTTCCACCAGTTTGGGTGTCACACAGATCACATGCTGACCCTTCCAGTACTTCACCATGTTAAGCGACTGCAGCGTGCTGATGATGTCACTCTGGGTGATGCTGGTCATCTGGCTAGAGTTATGAGAGGAAGAAGATTCCAACATCAGACACAAAAACTGGGCTGCAGAGTCCACATCCTTTAAAACTCGTTCACAGCTTTTTTTTTTTCTTTTTTTTAAAAATCCTGATGGATCGCAAACCAAACCAANAAACTCGTTCACAGCTTTTTTTTTTTCTTTTTTTTAAAAATCCTGATGGATCGCAAACCAAACCAACTCCAGCAACATTAGAACTTTCATGTCTTGTTTCAGTGCTGCCAGGGTTCTGAATCAAAGGGAAATATAGGAAAACAGGATTTTTTTTTTTATGTCTTTTTAGTAATAAAGATAATGGTGAATTACTCCGGATTTATAGTATTACCACATAGAACTTCTGGTGTGTTTGAGACCTTCATCTGGAGAAAACAGAATACAAGCGCACTCCTCTTCAGTTCCAGCAGATGGCAGTCACACATCACTAATATGCTGCCTGTTTTTGTTTTCATTTCATTTTATCCCAAATGAAAGGGGTAAACCTGTTGAAGTAACAGGTAATGGTGTGTTTTGTTATCAGACAGCGAGTGTTTGCCCACCTGAGGTCTTTGATGGATAGCGTTCCTCTGAAGTCCCTCAGGATCTCCAGCAGAACCCAGGACCAGTAACTCCTGTAGCTCAGCTTCCCAAGATCAGACAGAGGCTTCTCCGGAGAACCCACCGCGTTCTCCAGCTTCGACAGTTCGTAACCTGTACACACACACACACACACAANCTCCGGAGAACCCACCGCGTTCTCCAGCTTCGACAGTTCGTAACCTGTACACACACACACACAGAAAAATCACAACCACAGACATGCACTGTATTAATCTACTGAACTCCTCGTCAAAGCAATCTAAAGCTAAAATGTTCTGGGTAATTTGTAATGGAATTTGTCAATTTTTGTACATTTTGAGTAAAATAGTTAATTGTTTAATTGAGAAAATAACACACACATTAAAGCTACACATATGCCATGGCTTTATCACTTACTGAAGGCTATGAGGAATTTTCCGTAGCCTCTGCGTTGGTAAGGGGGAAGTGTGAGGATACATGCTACGTTATTCCCATCTGGAGATTCTTTCTCCTGCAAAATAAAAAGCATATTCACGTTTTTTTTTTGTTTTCTTCCATACTCAACCCTGTACATTTCAGCCTCTGGCAACGAAACTTACTTTGGAAAAGTAGCCGACTATGTGCGCCCCCTGTTTGTTGACTTCAGTGAGGATGTAGAAGATGAAGGGCTCCACGTCAAAATACAACGTTTTATGATCCAGGAACAGTTTTGCTAGTAGACAAAGATTCTGACAGTAAATCTGCAAACAGAGACCAACAACCAAGAGTCAAATTACTACTACTTCATCATTAAAAAAGTCACTTAACTAAATCCCATAATTTTTTCTAATCTTTAACTTGAGGCGATAGCAGCACCACCAGTATGGTCCTTTAAAATCAAGTGCTTGAGGTCTGGCTTGGTCTTCCCATGTGTGCTTACTTTGTGATCGCGTCCATCCACCTCATATACTGAGATGTTGCTCCTTCTGTAGATCTCTTTGCCTGGAGGTTGCCTCCACTGACAGTTGGACTGAAGAGAGAAAAGTCGTGAGTCAAACCTCTTAAAGTCAGGTTGACAAGCTTCACTTTTTCACTGCCGATGGAGTTATCGTTGCTCCTTTGCTTAAGTTCTCTTTTAGAACATTTACATAACAGTAAATGGGAAAACAAAGTAATTTCTGCAGCATAACAGAGCTAAAATAATAAAAGCTGAACTGACCAGGTGATATCTGAAGCTCTTCTCGTACTTCATGTACTTGAGGCAGTACTCGCAGATCCACAGTTTGGGCTGCTTGCCGTAGTCCTCAGGAAATGGTGAGAAGTACCAGGCATCAATCTCAAAGTTTCCTATCTGGATCTTATCCACATATTTCACTTTTGTGATCTGATGGAGAGAGAAACAAAACAGTTTGTCATCACACACAAATGGCCAAACGATTAATTCGAGGAAAAAAAAAAAAAGCGTAACCTTACTGCTTCGTGCTCCTTCTCCAAGGCAGCTGTTGTTGGATCCATCTCTGCATATGTCTGGGGAGGAAAAAAAGAAGCCTTTTAGAAAATCATAAACCATCAAATACAAGGATGATGTCAAAGTAGAAAGCAAACAGTTGAGAAGTGAATGGAAATAATGGTGCCAAATGGTGTTTTCTCCAGGTGTATGAAATGCACTTTCAGCAATAACTTCTGTTTCCCAATAGAATAGATCATTTAACAATACTGTATTATGTGAAGCTTGACTTTTGTTACTGATAAATTACGTTTCTTTCTTTTGGTCTGATATGTTAAATAGATTGCATTACTACAATACCCACTAGCCTCAGAAAGTGCTGCTACAGCCAAACTCCCAAAAATCAGCCGGCTCACCTTTTGCACATGGTTGATCTCATCGTGTTTGCGTTTCTGGTTGCGGGTGATCTTCCTCTCAGGCTGGTCACCTAAATCACCAACACCTCCGATCTCCGTGCTCTTCCTCACCGCATCCTTCACCGTCTTGGTAAGTGCCAGGCGGGCTTTACCCACCCATTCATCCAGCCGCCTGTTGACTGTGTGCCAAAGAGAGATGGAGATTAAGAGAAATGTTGAGATTATGGGCGATGATAGAAAGATATTAATGTTGTGTCAAGAACTCACATCCTACATAATGCACATAAAACTCTTCTCTGCCCTCCTGCTCGTTCAGCCGGAACTGAATAACCTCTGCTGTATCTGGAAAAAAAGCAAAAACACATAATTAGAGCTCACACAAAAAAACCATTCAAACATACACCAAACTTCATTTAAAATTTTAACAATTTAACTCTAATCTCTACAGTTTGATGCGCGTTAAGAGCCATTCTTCAATTCGGTAGTCGAAACTATTATTGACATATTTAACTATTACGATGAAACATAAACTTTAACAAAAATATTCCGTCTGTTTGCAATTTTTTGGTGAATCATCTATGCCGAATTTAAAAAAAAAAAAAAAAAAANAAAAAAAAAAAAAAAAAAGTCCCCATAATTCTAAAATGTTATATCTTAGGTTTGCTTTCAAGAAAAGCGATGAATCTTTGCAATTTTAAATCATAATTCAGTTTGGTTTAATGTTCTTCCAAAGCGATTAAAAACGTGTAATTTATAATACGGTCACAGAAGCGACACTCACGCCATGTTTTGTCCGCTCGTTGGCATAAATACGTCTCTCCAATTTCCACCGACACCTCCTGCTCCCTGCCGCCGCCCAGCAGCGCTCCTCCGGTCGGGCCGTGCTGACTACCACAGACCGCGGCTTCTCTCGCACGCCCAACGGCCTCCGTCTCGTCGTCTTCCCCGCCAGTGCCGTTAGAAGAACAAGCAGCCGACATGCTGGTGTCCAGTTCTCCTCGTTCGTTTTCCACGTGGTTCGACTCCATGTCCATCGCAGGCTCCGAGACTTCCGTTTATTGTTGGTTCTAGAAGCTTCGTCGTTTTGAAAATAACAAGTTTTCTGCGGCGCCTCGCACATTAGATCTAAGGGGGTGGAGCCTCAATAAATTAACGCGATGACGTAATACACACGTGGGCGTGAAAATCTGTCCGATAGGAAATTTAGGGCAAAAACAATCTCTTTAAAGGAGCATACCACTATTTTACATGTTTGAGCATAATATATTCAATTTTCATACGTTACGTTACAAAGGATAAAACCGTATTTCAGCTTTCCTGATATTTTGCAAAATCTTAATTTTTCTAACTCAAATATTCAAGTGATACACCCACCTTAAAAATTGATGTTTCGCCTGCTAATAGTTACGCAGCCTTATGAAGTCATGGTCATCTTCTTTTGGGACTACATTCCTCGGTGGAGACATACATTCACTCTTTTTATTGTGCTTAAACGCTAAAATTACAAAACTTTGAAAAAAAAAAAACCCTGAATGCACATCGTTTGTGATGGATTACCTATCCCAAGAACATTTCAAGTATCAACAAGTTGATTTTAATAGCATACCAGAATGAACTGAAACTAATGGCAGTCTGGAAGGTAGGAAAAACAATTCTAATATGTACCGCTCCAGTAGTATGCTTTGGGAAATGATTGTCAGTAACATTATATGTATGAAAATTGAATATATTAGGCTCAAACATGCAAAATAGATAGTATGGTCCTTTAAAGGACCATACAGATGGTCTTTGCATTTTTGAGCCCAATACATACAACGTACATGTTACATCACTGACAACTTTTACCAAAACATATTACTGGAATAGTACATATTAGAATAAAGCTTATAAAGTTCTTCTATCTGAATGGAAACAGTGAACTGTTAATTTAATATGCCCAAAATCTACAAAATCCACATGAAATATTGACACATTATTGCACAATAATTCAAAAGCAACACACAGTGACCTCCAGAGAAAATTTAATTAGATGTTCTTTAAAGTTATTTTGCATCACAACATAAGACGTTAACAACCACCATCTGCATCTGATATTAGTGTGCTTGTATATGCATACCAGAGACCAGGACAACAGCACACGACAGGAGGACAGGATACGACAGAAAACGTCAGTTCTAGTGCACGGCATTAATTTATGCAAGTTGATAATGGAGGCACACACACATTTGTTGACTGGCCCTCCTGTTGCCCTTTGTCATAGCACCTCTTCTCTTCCCCTTTCTCTCTCCACTGCCTTATGATGGTGGCCCCTCCCATGACCCCGCCGAGGCCCGCCTCCTCTGCCACAAGGATTGTTGGCCATTCCCCGGTTTCTGGAACCTCGTCCTTCGCAGTGGTGGCGAGCAGACCCCGATGAGTCCCACTGGTCTGTTCCTCTGAAATGCCTCAGGTGTGGAACATATCCATGAGGACCCTTTCTCCGTCCACGATAACCACGGCTGTTTTCAGACACTTCAGCATCTTTTGGGGATTCGGTTTCCATGCTTGGCTGACACATTGGCTGATGATCACGAGACACCAGAGGCTCTTGTTGGCTGAGCTTGTCAGAGGCTTCTTTGCCTGTCTCAGGCTGGCATCCCTCTGTATTTCCTTGCTTCTGTTGGCCATGGTTACCCTGAGGTTTGGCTTTTATTGGCCTTTCAGCATCATCTGAGGTCAGAGAGAGTTTGTCTAGGTCACGTGTGACAGGAGCAGGTCTCCAGTGATGCGGCTTCAACCTGCCTCCTCTCCTCTGTTCTCTCGCGTGACCTTGACGCCTCTGACCCAGACCACCTCTGTAGTGAGACAGTCCAGTAACAAACTGGTTAACTATGACAGCAGGTTCATCGGAGGACAGAGTCGAAGCAGAAGGTGCTGGCTGGCCGAGAGAGACATCTGCATCCAGGTTTCCATCTTCAGATACAGCTGGAACCTGTGGACAATGACATGAACCAATGTAAAGCAGTCTACACTGGTTATGTTGCATCTCATTCCTGATACAGAGGAATCATTCAGATCAGTTGGAATTTCAGTATCAGCATGGTGACTATAAGACACAAAAATGAAAAGAAAAAAACAGTGACTGGATAGACACTTCTGCAACATCCTTCATTTGTACTTTTTCAGATATGCATTACAGCCTGTGATGCAAATGTGGGTATGTCCATTTTTATTCATCCTTACCTCATTGATATGAATGAGAAAACGATTTGATTCCAGCTCAGGGTCAATGATTCCACCTTTGGCTCTTTGTCTTTCCAAAATCTTCTGAAGTTTACTCCATTTTTGTTGAAAATCTAAACCAACAGCTGCCCCATCCACCTGAGTGAAAACCATAAAGTTATGCATAATCTAGTTATTAGAGTGGTCATTTAATTTGAGCCAAAGAAAAATAATTATCTTTGATTCAATCAGCTAAACTGTACATTAGCAGTTAGCTTCACCTCAGGCAGGTGGGGTGCAGGAGATGATAGGAGCTGCTCAATATCATACATCAGTGGCTCCCTGCACACGGGACACATGACTATCAGCTCCTGTGAGACGAGACAGCAGACACACAAGGTGAGCATGTTAAAAGCTTAGTGAGCAAAGATGCTTTCAGATTTATCTGTGCTGCAGCATCAAGTTCAGAGCCTGCAGATGCTGATATTTGACCTGTTGGTCTGCTCTCTCTCTGGTCTTGTCCTCCTCCAGCTCCTTCTCCCTCTGGCGGAGCTCCGTCTCAGAGTGGCTGACGTAGCGTCCCAAGCAGTGCGAGTGGAAGTAGTGGTAGCAGCTTGTCTTGGTGAACGTCTCTCCCTCCTGAAGATGCACAGTATACAGAGAAGGAAGTATGAAAAAACTGTATTAAAAAAAAAAAGTGAAAGACTTTTAAAAATGTCTTCTAACATGCTGGTTCAGGCAGGGAGAAGGAAAAGCAGACAGAGATTGTTATTAATGGGAGACATGGTCTTAATTTAGAGAAAGACAGCATACCTTAAAACCGTAGAGGCAAATGACACAGTTTCCATGGGGAATATTGCTTTCAGTTAGGATCTCTTTAGCTTTCTGGAGGAGGAAAAAAAGGGCATGAAAGTTTCGTAAAGTAAATGTAAGGGCATCAGAACATTTTTTAAAAATTTGGAAAATGATTGTTGGTGTCATTTGGGATTATCATCTTAACATGTTACTTGGACATGTTTCATAGTCACGCAACAAAAACCAGAATTTCTTAAAGTTTGTGGCAGAAAGTGACCTCGATGAGCTGATACAACACTGGTGAACCCAGATTGGACTGTGCCTCCGACTGCAGACACTTCTGGACACTAAGAAAGAGGGAGAAAAATGTATTATACTGTCTTACAATTAATATTAAATGTTGCTCAGAGCTTAGTAGAAAACCAGCAGATGCTGGTGCAACAGATGATGGAAGCACACCAACAGACATCAGACTCAGTTTGATTACCTGTTCAGCTTGTCATCAGAAAGCCCCCGAGGTTTATGAATGGAGATGGATGGAGAAGTGGAGGGGTACTGAGAAAACAAAAGGGGGGGAATCCAGACATCACGTGTTCAGGACAACCACTTGACCAAAAACAGCAAAGTAACAGCTTCACAATGAACAGCTGACTTTCTAAATGCAACAAGTGTGACAATTCAGAAAAGGATTTTAATGTTGCTACAGTGATTCAATCTTATATCATCAGGCAAAAGTGATTTGTGGAAAATCAGAAATGGGCTTCATTTTATTGGTAAAACTCAAAAGGACTTTGGTATGAAAAAAGATACTCGAACTGAGGCTGGGAGTAGGATAAGATAATGAGAAATTTACCTGCTGATCAAGGGTCAAAGTAAGGGTGAGTCGGACAAACTGAGAGACAGAATCCTCTGCTGTGGAGGGGTGCAGGACCAGGCTCACCTCCCATTCCCTGGAAGACACGACAGACTAGCAGCTTTAAAAACTAAACTGAAACTTTCCACTAGATTTTGGAACATGGCTGCTAGGATTTGCTTCCATTAGTGAGGTCAGGTACTGATTTTGGGTGATTGGCCTTTGTAAGTGTTGAACTCACCCCAAAGGTGTTAAGAAGGGTTCAGGTCTGTCAAATACTTCCATACCAAACTGGACAAACTACAAAACTGCTGCCACAAAGTCTGAAGCACAATATCTAAAATGTAATTTTATGCTGTAGCATTATGATTTCACTTCAGTTGAACTGAGGAGCATTTTATTTTATTCTGTTAGCAATGGGCGTCCAGTAATTAGAGGGGGGTGTCCCTTCACTTTTGGTACACAGCTGCTATCCCAAGATCCCATTCCAATCATATTCCGAATACAATGACAATTCATTGATTAGAGATTAATGTGACACTCTGTTCACGAGATGACAGGATTTTTGAACGCTGTGAATCATTTCTATACATATGTGTATTTTAAGTGAACGCCAAAGCTGATGAAGTGCTTTAACTGCAGCTAACGAGTCTCACCCGTCCTCTGTCCTGGTGACCAGCAGCTCATCCAGGTAGATGGACTGGAGCACCTCGATCTCAGACAGCACACTGTAAAACAAAACAAAACAAAAATTACAGTTATCACATTCAGCTGCCTGTGTGCGTTTATTGCTCCCTAATGTCACCACAAATACAGCTAACATGTTAGCGTAGCTGACATGTTTAGCTGTAGTAAGTGAAGGAGGCCTGCAACATTTCATTAGATTTTACTGACATTGATCCTTGAATTACATGATTATAGAACAAATTAATATACAACATAATGAAAATGTTAAATTATGTAATCAGATTTAAATGGGAGGATTTATGTGTGTTTTCAACAAACTTACTCGCACTCTGCTGCCATTCTGATGTTTCTGAGTGAGCGGCTACCAGTTATATAAACGATCTTTGGTTGAATTTCCGGTCCGGTAGTTTTTCCGTTCCGGAGATTTTTGCACGCCAAAAATATCGCTACATGTAGTAAGGAATAAAAAAGAAAAAGAAAAGATACACCATGAAAAAATCCCCAAACCGGTCCAATAAACCATACAATATTTTAAAGACGCCACCAGATGGCGATAATGCAACCACCAAATAAAAAACAGAAGAAGAAGAAGCAGCAGCAGTGAACCCGCGATACCCAAGCAAGAACCAAATGTTTCAAACTTTAAACATTAAAAATTGGTGCAAATGAGAGAAGAAATTGTCATGTTTAGAACATGGATAATATTACATGTCTAGAACAACATGCTGCCGTTTACATGGACTTGTGCTTCCTCATAACAATAGAGCGTGAATGTTATACCCTAACTAGCTAGTTTCTCGGTTCTGACGAAGTTCAGCGAAAGAAAAATGGAAGAAAATATGATGGAATCTGACTCAGCCGAAATTTCCATATCAGCACCAAAACAAGGAATTGCTGAAGCTTGGGAAACCGTCACTAAGGCTTTGGTGAGTGAGCTTTGTAGCTGGTCTGGTTTAGCTAAATGACTCGGGAACCTCTGGAGTTAAAAGTCACCAAACCACTTTGAAATATCTCTGTTTAATGCTTCTTTTGTTATTGATAAAGGTTCGTAGCTGGAGGCACAAAGTGTAACACCTCACACTAATCTTTAAGGTTTTTCTGTCAAATTCGGCTCATAGATAACCCACCAAACTTCTTTCGTTTGCCTTATCTTTTTTTTTTATTTTCATCCTTTTTTATCCTGTATGTCTTCTACATGTATGTCTGTCCTTTGTCCTCTCTTCTGTCTGCCTTCCTGTCAGATTGCATGTCTTCCCCTCTCTTTCTTTGTCTCTTCCCCTCTTTATTTTTGTTTCTCATGTTGTCTTTCCATGCCTCCTGTCTTTATTCTGTTTTCTGCTGTCTTTCTCTCATGTAATCTGTCAGCAGATAATTGGAGTGACAGGTGAATCAGTAGCAACAATTATCAGTTTATTCAAATGGTGCTTGTTGCAAAAAATGTAGAAGAAAAATACTGTCTTAAAATTAACTAAAGACCAACAAGGCAAAGGCAAAACCAAGATAAGTCCTTATCAAGAGCCCCCAAAACCCCCATCAGAGGTTCATTCCAGAGTGTTACATCCTGCTGTGTATTATAGCCAGCTGTCTTTGTTGGTCCATGTTTAGGTTTCAGGCTTGGTGTCAGAGGAGGGTCTCTCAGAGTCGCTGGCCCTGCTCTGTAGTAATGGGCTGGGCCGGCTGCTTGGCGGCTGGCTGCTGGAGACTCTTCAGATGCGTCTGACCTCCCTTGTTGTTCCCGGGTTTTGGGCCGGACTCAAACAGCCAGAGAACGAGCTGGAGGAGAAGGACAGGGCCTGGGTTCTCCTCACCACCTTTCGGACGCTGTTGGAAAGACTGGAACCCTTCTTAGGCAAGCAGCAGAATATAATACGATCAGGTCATAGTAATCAGAATGTTCTGATTAGGCTTNTTTTCTCTTTCTAGGTGGTCTGGAGAGACTGGGGACATGGCAGGATGAAGGCCGTGGTGGGCTCTGTGGGCCAGGGGCCAAGGGCCTCCAGGAGCGAGCATTCACCATCATCAGGGCCCTCCTCCTCTTCTCTCCCCCTGCTGTTCTGCAGGAGCGAGTGCTGGAGTTTTACAGCAGGACTTTCTCTGTCCATATGAGCCAGGTGGGGGAAGCCAGGGAGACTGAGGATGGGGGACAGGGGCCCAAGGGGGCCGTCTGCCCCGGCTGTGGTGCAGCATCACAGCAGTGCTGGTGTCATGAAGCCCTGCAAAACCTGCAAGAACTCAGCCACATTCTGTGAGTGAACGCAGAAAGTCATTTAGTTGTTCATGGAAAATATTAAGCAGGATACAGATGAAGACACCATTGGGGCAGATTCATAAATAATGACGCCATGGGTGTAGCATTGACCTAAATGCGTGTCATGATAATTGAAGCTCATTCATAAAACTTCTCCTACGATAATCAGCGCACCACTGTCACATGAAGGTANTGATAATTGAAGCTCATTCATAAAACTTCTCCTACGATAATCAGCGCACCACTGTCACATGAAGGTAGCATTGCTGTGAGGTGTGGCTGATCTTCTTTGGCTTTTACCTGTAAAAGCCAAAGAAGATCAGCGTGTTAATGAGCTGCTGCATATTTATCAGCCACCATTTACCCTGATTCATCTGGTTTTAAAGGAAACATACATTCTGCTTTAGAGCTCCTCGTTTTAAAAGACTGAANCCTGATTCATCTGGTTTTAAAGGAAACATACATTCTGCTTTAGAGCTCCTCGTTTTAAAAGACTGAAAAATAACAGGACAACAAGCATTTTAACCTCCGTAGTGTGTGATCTTGCTGCGCAGGGTGGTGAGGGATGTGTGTGTGTGTGCGTGTGCGTGCAAAGCTCAGGTGAGGTTATGAATGAAGAGCGCCACAAGAACGTGTAAGATCAGATCAAAACTCACCATAAACTGACTGATCAGCTGAGTGAGTTTATTTATCAAAGTTATTGATCACTAATATGTGAGACAAATAAAGTTTTAAATGTCGCCCAGATTTCATACCACTGAAATTTACCACTGGAATGAAGCAGGTCTTAATTTNTTAAATGTCGCCCAGATTTCATACCACTGAAATTTACCACTGGAATGAAGCAGGTCTTAATTTTTGCGTGTTTGTTTGTTTTATAAATAGCTACCGCGACATATAAATACAGAAATATCACAGTAACGCCTCTTTCAAGGCAAACGCTATAATATGTCGCTAACAGGCGTTTATGAATGAGAATGGTTGTGCCATGATATTTACGCATAGTGATGAGTAAATCATGTGGTTTATGAATCTGGGCCCATGTGTGTTTATACTTCACCTGAGGATGAATTTGGTGTCTCGTGTGGTTGCAGCTCCAAACTGCAGCTGCTGGAGTGGGTCAGCTCCGAGGCCATCACCTCCATCCTCCACAAGCTGATTGAGCAGCGGATGGAGCAGCACTGCAGGGGCGAGTACGAGCGCTCCTTCCTGCTGGACTTCCAGAAGGTAAAGCACCTGTCCATCAACGCCATGATCCGCAAATCTTCAACCATAAAACTGCCATTCTGTCTGGATTTTCCGTTCAGCATGCTTTGGCTTTTAGGTTCCATGAGTGTGTGTTCCCGAAGGCTGATAATAATATTGTTAAATTGTTATTTGACAGGTAAAATAATACAAAAGAGTGATGAACTTTGAGATGTAGGTCTTGGATGTCAGTGGAAAAATTTCACAGTTAAAACACTCCTGAGTAATTCCAACAGTGAACTATACCAGGGTTCCCCAACTAGTTTTCCCCAAGTTTACCCCAAATTATGTCAAGCATGCCAAGCCAAGGGCCTGGCAGTGTTTTATAATCACCATTTCTTAATAAAATGAAGACATATAAATATCTACGGAAAGCTTAGCTTCTCCTGAACAAATTGAGCCTAAGCATGACATTTTATGACCACGCGGGTCCGAGATAAATGTAACTAAAGCACAAGATAGCCTCTGAGCTAAAACCTAGCTTTGTTGCTTCTCGATGATGTAACTTCAGAGGGCAGTCTAAATTTTAAAATCCCTCTCTGTGATTTGATAGTAGGNTTCTCGATGATGTAACTTCAGAGGGCAGTCTAAATTTTAAAATCCCTCTCTGTGATTTGATAGTAGGCTAACAGAGGATTTGACTGATGGGTCAGTGGTCCTATCAGCTTTTACGTAGCCATGGAAATAGGCATGCGTTCTCCATGTGTAGTAGGTGCGTAATACTCCACTGACAGACTGGAGACCATGAGCTCGTCTCTATGTAGCGTTCATGATGTTTTATAATCACCATTTCTCAATAAAATGTAGATATATGAATATCTACAGAAAGCTTAGATTCTCCTGAACAAAATGAGCCCAAACATGACGTTTTATGACCACACAATCCCGAGATAAGTGCGACTAAAGTACAAGATTTTTTTTTTTTTTTTAAATTTTTTATTTTTGGAGAAGTCATCTGAGGGCCTGATAGGACCCATGGACTGCATTTGGCTTGCGGGCCGCCTGTTGGGGATCCCTGAACTATACAATGTAATATCAGCATAAATCAAAACACAACTGTGCAGCTGTAAAGTAACCAAATATAATAAGGAGGTAAAGCTGGATCTCATTTTTGACTTTGCTCGTTCAGTGGCTGGAGTTGGTGCTCGGCTGGTTGAGCAGAGTGTTTGTCAGTGAGGTGGATGGGAATGTTCCTCTTCCTGCTCCCAGCGCTCCCTTTGCTCCCAGTACTCCCAGTGCTCCCAGCAGCCAGGCGCTCCAGCCGGTCAACTCCACCCTAAAGCAGTGGAGATGCCACATGCACCAGTTCTTCTGCAGGATCTACGTCAACATGAGGATCGAAGAGCTTTTCAGCATCATCAGAGGTGAGAGAGAAGCGACGTCTACTCAGTATGTCATCACAATATCCAAATAACTGAATACAAGTTATTATAATGGAATTTGTTGACCATGATATTGGGTTGAAAGACATATCTGTGTATGTAATCAACAGTTGAGATTTGTGGTATCAGTTGCTTGATTTTTCTAACGTTTCTTTTCCTGCCAGATTTCCCAGAGTCTAAAGCTGCGATTGAAGATCTGAAGTTCTGCCTGGAAAGAACCAATCAGAGACAACAGCTCCTCACGTCTCTCAAATCAGCTTTTGAGAGTCGTCTGTTGCATCCTGGTAACATTTTCTCTCAGCATAAAACATAGATGACTGATTGATGAAGACTGTTGTTTGTGTCTGTTGATCCATGTCATCATCTTCAAAAAGCAGCATTAGAGAGATTTCCTCCTCACACCGCAGGTTGCTGCTTTAGACGATCTGATGAAGTTTTGGAGAAATTTGCTGCTTTCATTTTGTTATTATTGAGTTCAGTTTGATTTTTTTGAATATCGTAGAATAGAGTATTCCCAAAAAATGTCAAACTTTTCTATTAAAGGACCATACCATCATTTTGCATGTTTGAGCCTAATATATTCAATTTTCATACACATAACGGTTACTGACAATCATTTCCCAAAGCATACTACTGGAACGGTGAATTAAAAATGTTTTTCCTACCTTCCAGACCTCCACTGGTTTCAGTTCATTCTGCTATTAAAATCAACTTGTTGATACTGTAAACGTTCTTGGGATAGGTAATCCATCATCACCAACAAGACGTGTATTCAGGTTTTTTTAGAAGTTATGTAATTTTAGTGTTTAAGCTCAATAAAAAGCGTGGAGTGAATGTATGCCTCCACCGGGGAATATAGTCCCAAAAGAAGACCTGCGTTTATGGAAAAATTTAAAGGACCGTGACTTCATAAGGCTGTGTAACTATTAGCAGGAGAAACATGGATTTTTAAGGTGGGTGTATCACTTGAATATTTGATTTTGAAAGATTAAGAGATTTAGCAAAATATCAGGAAAGCTGAAATACAGTTTTATCCTTTGGGAGATGATTGTCAGTAAAGTAAGGTATGAAAATTGAATACGTTACATGCAAAATGGATGGTATGGTCCTTTAACAAAGCAGGAGACATCAGTTTTAATTTCTGGTTCTCGCCTTTGTTATGCTGTCCGTCTTCAGGTGTTCACACATCGGACATCCTCACCGTTTACATCTCAGCCATCAAAGCCCTCAGAGAGCTGGATCCATCCATGGTCATTCTACAGGTCGCCTGCCAGCCCATCCGCAAATATCTCCGGTCAGTTCATTCAAAGTCAAAATATTACAGCATAAAACACTTTAATGTGAAGAGACATACAGCACAACAGGTAGAGGATCAAATTGTCCATCTCCATTTCTTCACACACAGCTTGCGTTTGTTTTCTGAACGTTTGTTTCTGTGTTTTAGGACTCGGGAGGACACTGTGCGGCAGATCGTAGCCGGTCTGACCGGAGACTCGGAGGGCTGCTGCGACCTGGCGTCCGAGCTGTCCAGAGGAGATCCAGTGACTCTGGAGATGCAGGACAGCGATGAAGAAGGCAGCGACCCAGAGGAGTGGACGCCAGACCCAACCGACGCCGTCACCGGTCAGTAAACGCATCACGTATTCATCTCTCTTCTTGTGTTTGTTATTAGTTGGACTTAAGGTCTTGATTTCTCCCGTTAGAAAAAACGGGCTCCAAACGTCGCTCGTCAGATATCATCAGCCTGCTGGTCAGCATCTACGGCAGCAAGGAGATCTTTATCAACGAGTACAGGACGGTGCTGGCTGACAGGCTGCTGCACCAGCTCAACTACAACACGGCCAGGTACAACACACACATACACACACCACCAGCAAACATACCAACAACACACGCTGACACTGCGTGCAAACTTCCTGCTTCCTCTAGTCTTTCTCTGCTCTGTTTTAGTTGCTACTAGACCTTGAAATTGGCATTTTTTAGATACTCAAGATTGATCAAATTAACAAACTACAAATCCAAATCTGTGCAGTCAATGCTGCACGTTTTTTTTTTTTGGCGCCAAACATGCAAAATCACGGATATGGTCCTTTAACCATTTGCTGTCAGCTGTTCTTTTGCGCTCTCATCACATGTGGTGTCTGGGTTTCAGGGAGATTCGTAACGTGGAGCTGCTGAAGCTGCGGTTCGGGGAATCTCACATGCATTACTGTGAGGTCATGCTGAAGGTAAACAGTTTGATCTTTACCACCAAATATCTAAACACAACCGCCATTATTACAGCGATTCACTCAGACACGTTCATTGATCTAATAATAACTAGAGTTCATATTGTTGGTGTTCTGGTCCTGAATGCATCACAGCATCAGACCTCAGGCTGGTTTATTGAACTGGAGTTTCTAGTTGAGGTCATGTATGTTTTCCCACTTCCTGACCTGATGTCAGATCAAATAGCCAACAAATATCAATAAATATTTTTTATTTTTTACAAGACTTTATTCATTAAAACACATTCTCAGCTTGGGATGTTTTAAAATTCAACAACAACTGAACAGTTTCTGTATCGGTGAGCAACTAAACACTTCCTGTCTGATATAAACAAATGCATTTTTAAGAGTGTTTTCCCTCACATTAAAAAGAATAATTTTATTTTATTCAACATGCGTCAACATGTTCAAAATATCAGTCATGTCCTGCTAAAGTATTTTAAAGGACCACACCAGGCATTTTTAGACTGTGTTTTAGATAACGTTGTCACACGTTCCTCACTCCCTCTCCGCCTGTTGCCGTCTCCCATCAGGACATGGCCGACTCCCGGAGGATCAACAGTAATATTCGGGAGGAGGAGTCAAAGCTGAGTGAAGAGGAGCAGCCTCCTCTTCCTCTGTCGTCCATCATCCTGTCCTCAGAGTTCTGGCCGCAGCTGAAAGAGGAGAAGCTGGAACTTCCTGCGGTCGTCTGTCAGGCCATGGAGGCGTACACACACCGCTACGAGAAGCTCAAGGTCGAGATTGCCAACACACATTATTTAGAAAACTCCTGAACAGTAGAGTCGTGACAGTGTGAAATTTAAAGGAGCATACCAGTGATTTTGCATGTTCGAGGCCAATTACATACAACCCAAATACACGTTACTTTTCTACCAGCCATTTTCCAAAACATACTACCGGAGTAGTAAATTTTAGAATTGTTCTTCCTACCTTCCAGACTGCCACTGGTCTGAGTTCATTCCAGTATGTCATAAAAATCAACTTATAGAGACTTGAAACGTCTCATTTAACTAATCCAACACAGTTACATGGAAGAAAATGTCTGTCTTTGTCAGGGAATATAGTCCCAGGAGAAAATGGCTTTCACCGAGAAATTATAAACGACCGTCCCTTCTACATTCAGACGTACATGTTAGCAGGATGAACATTGAATTTTAAGGTGGTGTACCACCTGAACATTTGATTTTGAAAGATTAGAGGATTTGGAAAAATAACAGGAAACTAAAGTATGATTTTATGTTTTGAAGTTGTCAGTAACGTGTATGCAGGTAGTATTTATCGGGCTTAAACATGTAAAATCACTGGTATGATCCTTTAAACCTCTGTGTGGACGACGGTAATGGAGGTCTTCTCTCCTGTTTTTTTTTGTTTGTTTTTTTTTTTTCAGGCTATGAGGACGCTGAGCTGGAAGCCTCACCTGGGCTCCGTCACTCTGGACGTGGAGCTGAAGGATCGCGTCCTCACCAACTTCACCGTGTCGCCCATCCACGCCGCCATCATCCTGCACTTCCAGGACAAAAGTAAAGACTTCCAGTTCAGAATGACTGGAAAGCTTCGGTGTTTTTTTGTTTTATTGTTAGCATTGTAAAAGGAGGATTCCACTGATTTTTACCTGACAGATTCAGTTGATTTATCGTGGAAAACACTATTCAGCATGTGGAAACTGTAAAAAGGGTTTTGAGGCTGTAGAGGAAAATGTGAAAACTAAACCACTCACACAGCTTAAAGGACCATACCGTCCATTTTGCATGTTTGAGCCTAATATATTCAATTTTCATACATGTTACGTTACTGACAATCATTTCCCAAAGGATAAAACCGTATTTGAGCTTTCCTGATATTTTACAAAATCTCTTAATCTTTCAAAATCAAATATTCAAGTGATACACCCACCTTAAAAATCCATGTTTCTCCTGCTAATAGTTACACAGCCTTATGAAGTCACGGTCCTTTAAATTTTTCCATAAACACAGGTCTTCTTTTGGGACTATATTCCCCGGTGGAGGCATACATTCACTCCACGCTTTTTATTGAGCTTAAACACTAAAATTACATAACTTCTAAAAAAACCTGAATACACGTCTTGTTGGTGATGATGGATTACCTATCCCAAGAACGTTTACAGTATCAACAAGTTGATTTTAATAGCAGAATGAACTGAAACCAATGGAGGTCTGGAAGGTAGGAAAAACATTTTTAATTCACCGTTCCAGTAGTATGCTTTGGGAAATGATTGTCAGTAACGTTATGTGTATGAAAATTGAATATATTAGACTCAGACATGCAAAATGGCCGGTATGATCCTTTAATGGAGTGGCTTCAGTTTTCAAACCTGGAGCATCAGCGCCAACAGGAAGTAACCTTTGTGAGGTCATAAAGGTCAGTTTCTCTGACTTGTGGAGACACAAAAGCTTTTCATACAGTGAATGTTGAGTTTCAGCAGGAGTTACTTTATTCTCTGCTCTTGTTGAATATATTGAAGGAAATGTCTGAGTTATTTAAATATTTACTGGCAAAAATCCACCATTAATTGCAGAATTCACATCAGACTCAAAAGGCCTAATTTATATGACAATATTTCTTTAAAAATTGCAACTATAATTTTACAAGTATCCCTTGAGTTTTGGCATTAGGGCTAAATTTGTCCAAATATTTCTTGCTCTCGTCTCGTCTCTCTGCACGTTCTCACCTTTTCCTGACTTCCTGTTTGTGTTTTTGGACTTCACCTCACTGGCCTGTGTGTTGTGGGTCAGGTTCGTGGACGCTGGAGGAGCTGAGTGGGAAGCTGGGCGTTCCAAAGGAGCTGGTGCACAGGAAGCTGGCTCTGTGGCAGCAGCAGGGCGTGCTGAGGGAGGAGGCGGGCGGACGCTACTACGTGGTGGAGACGGGCTCATCCAAAGAGAAGATGGAGAGGGGAGTGATGCTGATTGACAGCGACGAGGAGGGAGACTCCAACACCACCACCCAGTCCGAGCAGAGGGAGGAGAAGCTGCAGGTACACACACACAACATGCTGCTACAACACTATTACACACAGTAAATGTACACACAACTAAATCAAAACTGAAGCCTCAATATGATAGACGTGCAGATTTCAAGCGCCGTCCTTTCCAACTTGTTGGAACCCCATTACAATCGAGAATTGTTAAAGGACAGTATCAGTGGTTTTGCATATTTGGGCCTTTAGTTTTCCTGTTATTTTTTCAAATCTCTTCATCTTTCAAAATCAAATGTTCAGGTGATACACCCACCTTAAAATTCAATGTTTCACCTGCTAACACCNATCTTTCAAAATCAAATGTTCAGGTGATACACCCACCTTAAAATTCAATGTTTCACCTGCTAACACCTGTGATAGTTCATGTAGTTTGATCATTGATTAAAGGACCATACCACCCATTTTGCATGTTTGAGCCTAATATACTAAATTTTCATGTTATGTTACTGACAGTCATTTCCCAAAGAATGAAACTGTATTTCAGCTTTCCTGATATTTTGCAGAATCTCTTAATCTTTCAAAATCAAATATTCAAGTGATACACCCACCTTAAAAATCCATGTTTCTCCTGCTAATAGTTACACAGCCTTATGAAGTCACGGTCCTTTAAATTTTTCCATAAACACAGGTCTTCTTTTGGGACTATATTCCCCGGTGGAGGCATACATTCACTCCACGCTTTTTATTGTGCTTAGACGCTAAAATTACAAAACTCCTAAAAAAAAAAACACCTGAATACACGTCTTGTTGGTGATGATGGATTACCTATCCCAAGAATGTTTCAAGTATCAACAAGTTGATTTTAATAGCAGAATGAACTGAAACCAATGGAGGTCTGGAAGGTAGGAAAAACATTTTTAATTCGCCGTTCCAGTAGTATGCTTTGGGAAATGATTGTCAGTAATGTTATATGAAAATTGAATATATTAGGCTCAAACATGCAAAAATGGTGGTATGGTCCTTTAAAGAAATTGCTGAAATTGGCACAAAGAGAAGCATCAGCTGTGTTTGTGTGTCTGCAGTTATTCTGGGCATACATTCAGGCCATGCTGACCAACCTGGACACCATGACGCTGGAGCGCATACACACCATGCTCCGGATGTTCGTCGCCACGGGACCGGTTGTCACGGAGATGGACGTCAATGAACTGGAGGCCTTCCTGCAAAGGAAGGTCAGGGAGCATCAGCTGATCGTCTCTGCAGGCGTCTACAGACTCCCGAAATCCAACTGAAAGAGGAGCAAAGGAGCAGAAGGTGGGAAAAGGACAAATATTTCAAGTTGAATGCTGCATTCACATGTTGTGGGAAATATAGGAAGTTTGAGCCTTGCACAAGAAAACGGTGCTTACCTTAGCTTCCAGGTGGAAACAAATTCATGTGTATTTATATCAGAACATAAAGTAGGAAATTAAACAAATTTCAGTTTTGTTTAAAATTTACTCTCATATAAATCATTTCCAAACTATTTAAGCACTCTGTTTTGGTTTACATTGAATTTTTTGGTTCACTGTTAAAGAATATGCTGTGTGTCACTGAGTATTTGTGTGTTTTTGTTGCACTAATTGTGGCACAAAAACGTAAACTTATCTTGGATTTTCCCACTATATGACTGCAGCATAATGTATAAGGACTATTTTGAAACGATTGGTTTTCAAAATAAAGGCAGTTTCATAGAGTCAGTGCTTCAGTGTTTTATTGCTACACCTGGAAATGAACTTGTGAAGCTAAAATATTATTGATCACCAATTTACAATAACAATGTTTAATACTTATAAATGCTCTTAATATCTTACCTGAATGCAGCTTTGTCTCAGTTGTTTTTAACACACATTTCCATTTTTCTTTTCCTTGCATGTGTATTTTCTTACACTGCTTGGTACCAATGCTGACATCTAAAAGACACAAAAAGCATATTCGTATCTTTGCTAATTTATTAATGAACTGATAGTGAAGAAAAAATAATTGAAAGTTTACCTGTAAGATGCCGACTGTCATAGCAAAACCTTTCTGCAAATATTAAATCTGACAGTTTGTAGAAATCAAATAACTTTCTCATTTCAACATGGATTTATTATATTCATATTTAAACAGAAAGCCTAAAGTTGTGCATTTAAAAATCAATCACTTTAGATCACTGAAATACAAACTTAATTTAGCTTTTTTTTTTTTTTACTGGGACTATATACCCTGGCAGAGACATACATTTTCTTCGACATGGCTCCATGTTGGATCGACAAAAATAATAATGCCTTTTGGTTCATTGTCTCACTAGTATCTCACTATCTACCTTGATAAGGTTTCAAGTCTCTACAAGTTGATTTTTATATATATATATAGTATATTCAGTACGCTATATATATATCTATATATAGATATATCTATAGATATATATATGTATAGCGTACTGAAGAACTGAAACCAATGACAGTCTGGAAGGTCGGAAAAACAATTAGAAAATTTACCTTTCTAGTAGTATGTTTTGGAAAATGGTTGTCAGTAACGTGTATGCGAATTGTATTTTTATGCACAAACACCGGTCCTTTAAGAGTTTCTGTTCAGGTTGTCATGGGTCATTGATAGGTTGATTCAGTTAATTTCAATAAAGAATAACAGTTTACACCTTGGCATTAGTTCATGGAATAAAGACCAAAGTTTAGCCTCAAAAACACTGTGGAAGGTTCAATACCATATTCCACCAGTAGATGTTAGGCTTTACATGTATTTTGATTAAACAGCAAAATCTGCATTTAGTTAATGCATTTATAAGACATATAACATGTCCTTTAATGTTTATGAAATCTTTTGGAATCTTCAGGATGTTTGGAAATTTTACCTCTACTAAGGAGGTCATGTGATCACCAGTGTTTGTTTTTTAGCAGGATATCTTGAAAAGTTAGATTTGGATGAAATTTGGATGACAGACGCATCATGTGAAGAGGAAGAAGTGATTCAATTTTGGAGGTGATCCGGATCAGATTCTGGATCGAGGATCCAGAAGTTTTTAGCCTATAAAATCAATGCTAATGGACCAGTTGTAATGAAATTCAGCATGGTGGCTCATTTTTTTAATTTTTTTTTTTTTTTTTTTAGATTTTGTTGGCCTTGGAAGAAGTATACTCATGGAGTTCCTTCTTGTCTTTCAAAATGAATTGATCCTTTAGAAAGTTTCACTTTTAACTATTGTTCCTCTTTAAACGTAACATGACATAACAAAAGGCTTTATGAAACCATCACTCTGGATTTATTGCTTTATTTGGAGTTTGACACATGTTCAGAAAAAAAAGTCAACACACTAATCGCTGTTGTAGATTTTGGGCTCTTAATGTATCGAGGTTATGCCTAGTCTGAGGATTATAAGCCTCATTTTAACTAAAATAAGACTTAAAGTTCTACTGTTGCACTAAAATGACCATCAAGTCTGTTAGTGTGTATTAACAGTTTAGTTTGGACCAGTTCCCTTTCTAAAATAACTCTATTTATTAAGACAAAATCTAAACGAACATCGGCAAATATCAGTGGTTTACAGTTCAGTTCAGTTTCACCCATTCAGTGCAAAGTTAAAGCTGCAATTCCGGTGTTTTTCATGTTTTAGCCCATTTACTGCAAGTCACATATGCAACAATGGCTGCTTGGATGGTAAAAGGAAACAGCTAAAAGTCTTAAGGTCTGTTATGTAGCTGCAAAGTCCATTTATATCCCGAAACGAATGTGTGGCACAAGCCGCATAATCACGATTTTGCTATTTTTAGACCCTTAACAGTAGTAGGATAAAACTATAACATCTGACCAGAGGGTTAGGAGGTTAAGGTGTCACTAACAACATTAGAGTTCATCCTATGGGGACAACAAATACCCACGGCAAAAGTTCATGACATTACGCTTAGTTAATTTATAAGATATCTTGTGTGCAAAGTCACTATTTTGGGGGGAATGAGGGGAGTGCTAGAGGAAAGTATCCAAAATGGAAAAGGTTCATCATCTGGGGATCATAGATATGTTTAGCAAATTTCCTAGCAATCTAACGATTCTATGTTTAAGTGGAAATTTTAACCTGATGATGGAACTAGAGGAAAGGTTAGGATGTTCAGGGGGTGTCACCAACAACATCAGGATTCATCCTGTGGGGACCAAGAATAGACTGCAGCAAAATTTCATGACAATGTGCCCAGTTAACTTACGCGATATCTTGTATACAAATCGCAATTTTTTTTGGCCTGAAGGTAGTGCTAGAGGAAAGCAGCCAAAATTAAATTGGTTTATCCTCTGGGGAGCATAGATGTTCAGCAAATTTCATAGCAATCTAATGATTCTACGTTTAAGTGGAAATTTTGACCTGATGATGGAACTAAAGGAAAGGTTAGGTTTCAAGGGTATGGTGTCATCAACAACATTAAGGCTCATCCTATGGGGACCTGGCTATCCAAAACAAAATTTAATTATAATCTAATCTAATTAGTTTACGAGATGTCTTGCATACAAAGTCACTATTTTTTTGGTCTTGAGTTTAGTTCTAGAGGAAAACATCCAAAATGGAAATGGTTTATCCTCTGGGGAGCATACGTGTGTTTAGCAAATTTTCTGTCTAAGTGGAATTTTTGACCTGATGGTGGAATGAGAGGAAAGATTAGGAGGTTATGGTGTGACCATCCCGTGGGGACCATTAATATCCACGACAGAATTTCATCTATCTTGTGGAAAAGTTTCAATTTTTTATTTGCCTGAGGGCAGCACTAGAAGAAAGAATCCAAAATGGAGAGGACTCATCTCTGGGGAGTACAGATGTGTTGAGACAATTTTATAGCAATCTAAGGATAATCTTTTATGTTTACGTGAGAATGTTGCCCCAATAGTGGAGCTAAAACAAAGTGTAGGAGGTTGTGGTGTCAGCAACATTAAGATTCATCCTGTGTTGACCACAAATACCCACAGCAAACTTTCATGATAATCTGGATGTTAGTTGATGAGAAACTGTATGTTGTCAAGGTCACTCATTTTTGTTCCGAGGGCTAGAGGAAAGAATCCAAAATACAAAGTGTTCATCATCTGGGGAGTATAGATGTGTTCAGCAAATTCGTAATAATCTCAGGTTTTTTGGGTTTTTTTTTTTTTTTTTGTTTAAGTGGAAATTTTCCCCTGATGGTGGAATTAGAGGAAAGTTTAGGAGTTTGGTGTCAGCAGCAACATAAGGGTTCATCCTGTGGGGACTATGAATATCCACATCAAAATTTTTGGGCAATCTGGCTGCTATGTAAGACCCAATCATCTGAAAAACACTGGCATGCATTAAAATGGTTAACAGTAACGTAATATATTAATATTTTGTCGTAAATGGCCTAAAACATGAAAAAAAACAGAGTTTTGTCTTTTAACTCCTGTGACCTCCAGACTTCTTTATGCAGCCACGGCTGAATCTCTCAGTCTCATTCATCAGCATCAACCTGGAGACTCGTGGAGTTGAAACTTGACATAGTAAACTTTCAGACATTCATCAGAACACTTATCGTCTCAGGCACAGATTTCCCTATCTTGTCTCGTTTCCTAAAAAGGTTCAGTGGTTTAAAGCGTGAGGCGGCGGCGCGGCTTTGGCGTCTCAGCAGCATTTCTTGCCTCTCTTCCTGCGGTCTCGGTCTCGGTGGGCGTTGATGTTGACGGTGTCTTTCACTCGCTCTCGCTCCCTCTCGGCTCTGTTCTGGCTCTGCTTCTTGGCCCGGAGGACCATGCGGGTGAAAGCCATGAACATCTGAAAGAAGAAACAAAATTATAATAACCTTTTAAAGGACCATACTGATGACTTTGCATGTTTGACCCCATGAATACTCCCCACATACATGTTACATTACTGCCAACCATTTTCCAAAATATAAAACCGTATTTTACTTTTCCTGTTATTGTGCAAAATCCCCTAAACTTTCAAAATCAAGTGTTCAGGTGATACACCAACCTTAAAGGACCATACCACCCATTTTGCATGTTTGAGCCTAATATATTCAATTTTCATATACATTATGTTACTGACAATCATTTCCCAAAGGATAAAACTGTATTTCAGCTTTCCTGATATTTTACAAAATCTCTTAATCTTTCAAAATCAAATATTCAAGTGATACACCCACCTTAAAAATCCATGTTTCTCCTGCTAATAGTTACACAGCCTTATGAAGTCACGGTCCTTTAAATTTTTCCATAAACGCAGGTCTTCTTTTGGGACTATATTCCCTGGTGGAGGCATACATTCACTCCACACTTTTTATTGCGCTTAAACACTAAAATTGTGTAATTCGAAGAAAATCTGAATACATGTCTTATTGGTGATGATGGATTACCTATCCCAAGAACGTTTCAAGTATCAACAAGTTGA
>VXCM01000546.1:75176-104673 GCA_014773175.1 Lucifuga dentata
TTTTCCATAAACGCAGGTCTTCTTTTGGGACTATATTCCCTGGTGGAGGCATACATTCACTCCACACTTTTTATTGCACTTAAACACTAAAATTACATAACTTCTAAAAAAACCTGAATACACGTCTTGTTGGTGATGATGGATTACCTATCCCAAGAACGTTTACAGTATCAACAAGTTGATTTTAATAGCAGAATGAACTGAAACCAATGGAGGTCTGGAAGGTAGGAAAAACATTTTTAATTCACCGTTCCAGTAGTATGCTTTGGGAAATGATTGTCAGTAACGTAACATGTATGAAAATTTAATATATTAGGCTCAAACATGAAAAATGCCTGGTATGGTCCTTTAAAGGCCGTTGCTGTTTTTCCCACAGGACCTGAATGTATCATACAGGAAGTGGTTTTCTTACCATCCAGTCAGAATCTGTGGTGAGGCAGCTTATCCATTTGCCGTACTGGGGCCGGGCGCAGCTCTACGCCCCCATCAGCGGGGTGGNCGGGGGGAAGGGAGGGAGGGAAGAAAGACGTGGGGATGAGGACATTTACACATGCTGTCCACTTTGTTGTCCATTGAAAATAATAATGACAAATTAGCGGTAAGGCAGGCATGACATTACAAAAGCTAATAAAATCTTACTGATAAACCCTAAACGATGCTGTTCCAGACACAGTGACCTCGTGACCTCTCACCTCGTATTTGTAGACCTCAATGCAGTGAACAGACTGGCCAGTCCTGCAGTCTACAGGAAGGAGAAAAGATATCAAATATAGGTTTTGATAGTATTTGGATGTGGAAAATCCTGCTTCTCACCCCAGGTCCTCACGGCTCCGTCCTCCCCTCCGGACAGGATCTCGCCCTCTCTCTCTCTCACACTCAGACAGTGGATGTAGTCTGTGTGTCCCTGAAGAACAGACTGCAGGATAAAAATTAGAAAGAAGAAAGAGTTAACTACAGCGCCAAATGATCCACACGACCCAAGGCATGACTCAAAGTGTTCCGTGTCTTTGCTTTTGCTCTAAAATGGCTTAAAAGTTGGGCAAATATGTGCATTTCTTAAAAGACCGCGCTGGTGGTTTTGCATTTTTGACCCAATAAATACAACCCGGATATACGATACTTTACTGACAAACACTCTTCCAAAACAGAAAATCGTGTTATTTTGCCAAAATTCCCAAATCTTTCCAAATTCAAAGTCAATGTTTCTTCTGCTGTCACTAACGCTCAATTGTAGAAGGCACGACCATTTTAATTTCTTAGTAAAAGAAATTTAAAATTTTTCCTGGGACTATATTCCCTGGCGGAGACATACATTTTCTTCTGTGCAGCTCCGTGTCGGACCAGTTAAATTTAGTAACTTCAATTTGTTGTGATGGATTACTCAAGCAACTCTGTAGAAGTTGATTTTATATGATATAATGTGATTATTAGTAGTATTTATTAGGCTCAAACATGCAAAATCACCGGTATAACCCTTTAAGGCTTAGAAGATGAACTCTTTAGTTTCAACAACCACACGACTTTTCTCTAGCGTCACCCTTTGGAAAACTTTACATTTTTAGCGCCAGTACTAGCAAGGTTCTACAAATAAAACAAACTTCCGTGATATTCCAAGAATTCCAGGAGCAGCAGGGAAAACGGACTGATCCCCTCACAGACCTTGAAGACTCCATGCTCCAGATCCATGATGTGGATGTTGTTGTCTCCTCCACCAACGATCAGGCTGTTATCCTGAGTCGCACAAAAGACAAGAAGCTGGTGACATATCCATAAAATACATGCAAACTGATTTTAAATATTAAAGGACCATACCATCCATTTAGCATGTTTGAGCCTAATATGTTCTATTTTCATACAAGTTACGTTACTGACAATCATTTCCCAAAGGATAAAACTGTATTTCAGCTTTCTTGATATTTTGCAAAATCTCTTAATCTTTTAAAATCAAATATTCAAGTGATACATCCACCTTAAAAATCCATGTTTCTCCTGCTAATAGTTACGCAGCCTTATGAAGTCACGGTCCTTTCAATTTTTCCATAAACGCAGGTCTTCTTTTGGGACTATATTCCCCGGTGGAGGCATACATTCACTCCACGCTTTTTATTGAGCTTAAACACTAAAATTACATAACTTCTAAAAAAACCTGAATACACGTCTTGTTGGTGATGATGGATTACCTATCCCAAGAACGTTTACAGTATCAACAAGTTGATTTTAATAGCAGAATGAACTGAAACCAATGGAGGTCTGGAAGGTAGGAAAAACATTTTTAATTCACCGTTCCAGTAGTATGCTTTGGGAAATGATTGTCAGTAACGTAACATGTATGAAAATTTAATATATTAGGCTCAAACATGCAAAATGGTGGCATGGTCCTTTAACCAGGATTCCAAAGACAAAGATACTGAATACGTCAGGCTGAAGTTTGAGGATTTGTGTATAAAATGATGCTTAAAACATCTGGAACGTATTTATGTGATGCAATGGTGCAGCTAAAATTAAAAAAAAAACCTTTACCTTTTTGATTTTGAATATCTGAGACAATTTAAGCATCATTCATTAATAAAGTTTAACAGAAATCCTTCAAACAACATCTTATCATATCCTTATGTCTTATGTAGCTGAGTGTTAGCATCATGATAAGAACTTGATTGTTTGTAATTTAATCGTCTCTAAAAACATATCTAATGTCATATTGTCATTCAGTGCGGAAAATGTTTTTTAGTGAACGTAAAACCAGGGTTCAAAGGTGAACTGCAGCGACTCTCTTCCTGTGAGGGGTGTGTCACGGCTGGACTCACTGTGGGGTTGATGATCATCGCATTAATCTCTGGGATCTCCAGGCTGGATCTGAGGAGGCACAACAAAGACCCCTTTTTAAGGTCCGCATACTCTAAAAGCCCACACATTTGTGCACAAATGAATGAACACACACACACACACACACACACACACACTGAAGCTACAAAAACACGATATGCACTCAGATTAAAGGATAATACTGGTGGTTTTGCCTGTTTTAGCCATTACCTATGAATTATATGTGCTTTACATTACTGCACACTGACTTCCAGGATCCCATTAGTCTCAGTTTATTTCAGCAAACTGTGAAAAATTAATTTTCAAAACCTAAAACAAAAAAACTTGCTGCAGATTTTTAATCCATCACAGCAAACAACTCGGCTATTTCAGTTTGTTCCAGCATTCTGTTACCGTGGTGTGGTAATGCATTTGCACCAGGGACTATTTTGAAAACGGCCCCTGGTGCGTTCAAAGATGCTCTGTAGAGCAAATGAAAGAAAAAATTAAAACCAAATGATCCTTTTCACAACATCCATGTTTGCTTACAGTTCATTTTATGGCTCAAATCTGTTAAATAACTTAGCTTGTCAGGGCTTTGGATTGCAAACATGGCCAGCAGTAAGTTAAAAAAAACAAAAAAAACATGCAAAACCAGCACGTGATTCTTAAAAACACACTCCAAATAACACACAATGCTACACAAAAACACAATCTGCTGTTTCTTACTTATAATTGGGTCTTCTTGTCCAGACAGGTTTGGGATTCTGAAGAAAAATATGAAACAATATTAGACAAATATGCACACATAAAGGTCTTCTTGAAATGGCTTATAAACCGTTTTTCATGGCAGACATTCTGATTGTCAAACATTTTAATATAATTACATTCCGTGTAGTTGTGTCAATGCCAGGGCACATTTTAAAATTTTTCTGTTTTTGATATTTTCTCTCCTTTTTCAGAACTCCCAAATCCCAGCAGCCTTGCGGTCGTTCTCGCTGTAACTCAGCTGTTGGCCTGTGGAGGGCGTAGTCGGCCATGTGATGCCTATTTGTATCACCAGTAGCTTCTATTCAAGCCAGAGTTTCATCTGGCGGCCTTTAAAATGCTGATGATTCACGCTGTCCGGCCCAGATCCTGCCTTCCTCTAAGGCACTCTGACTAACTAACAGGAGTTTCTCAGTACCTTTTTGATTAACTCTGTCCAGCTCCAGGCGCTGACCTCCCCGTTACCGGCACTGAGGAGGTAAGAGTCGTTGGAGAGAAGACAAAAGACCGGCCCTTCATGTGCTGATGGAGGAAACAAAAGTCAAGTGAGAAAAGATAACACAAAAAAATCCCAAAATCAATCGATTAGATGTAGACAAAAGTGGACAAGAACCTGTACAGGGTGCTACAGGGATTCAGAGTATTATTGGTCGAATGTGCTTTGTGAAGAGAAGCTGGTCAAAGTTTGAGCATGTTGTTTATCACACCTGAAAACGGAAATCAAACATGCACAGCAAACTATTCCTGTGCTGTGAAAACGCATAATGACCCACCGGTGAATGTTAGGATGGGTTTCTGGCTCAGTTCTGTTGCATCTGGACTCAAAGCTGAAGACAAGCTGGAACAAAATGGTATTAGATCACAGTTAATATCTTTAAACATCATTTAGAACATACTAATAAAGCCATGACACATCTATCTATCTATAGAGCCAGAAATCTCTGTGGCACCGTCATACAGAACTGCATGAAGCTAATATTCGGCAGGTTTATTGCTCAGGACCTGAGGACGTGCAGTGTCACGTGTGAAGTTGTTTGGTTCTCGAATTGAGTTATGCCGATAAAAAGTAGTGCGTACGCAGGATACACTCCGGGCACGGCAGCATCTGCTCCGGCCCATGCTACGCTCTAGACCCAACCCTGTACAGTAAACAAAGCTAGCTCACGAGGACGAGCACAACTAAATTATGGCAGGCTGCGGCACACACCATAAAGTCCGGCCCGTTCCAAACAGGCACATTTTGAACAGCCACTGCACTAGTTGCTTTAATTTGGCTCAGATGTCCACTTGTTTCAGAATTTTTTTTTTTTTTTCCATAATTATTTAACAAGACTTCAAATCTATTTTTTGTTGTTTTCTTATTTTTTAACAGTCATTTCTCCCTTTTCTTAGTTTTCTTAACTACTGTTTTACTAACTTAAGTAGCTCACATGCATATTCCGGAGAACTGCCTTGTACAAGCCCCTTGAGGGTTTTTTTGCATATTCTCCGACACATTCCCACATTTATAATTTCATATTTGTATTTGTATGTTTAAACTTTTGCATTTTGTATTTTCCTTGTTTTTTTTTTTTTATTATTATGTGTGAATAAACTAAACCAAACTAAGTTAAGGCCATCCTCTGACCTGAAAAGTGCAATCTCTCCGTAATTGTTGCTGGCTGCCAGGAAACGACCGCAGGGAGAGAAACTCTGGGAGAAAACCGACATGTGGAGAAGCTGGAAGGCCAAAATAAAAAGATCTAGTTACGCTGTCTAAACAACATCAGAACAGCAGGATTACTTTTACAATACAAAACAGAGAACTGCAATAAATTATCCATTTGAAAAGCTTGAACCAACAAACGTTTAACCGTTTCACTTGACAAATGTCTCCAACAGTAAATAAATTCTAAATATGTCTACAGAATCACTTTACAAAACACAGCATCTCGTTTTATTAAATCCATTTCAGTACAACATAATAAGGTTTGAATCTTTGCTGGTAAAAAGATAAAATGCAGAAACTCTGAAGAGACTGCGACTAATTTTTCTCGACATAAACGAACCAGACAGTAGAAAAATAACTAAGAAGCTAATAGCATCATGTAACGTCACAAGCTAGCTGTTTCTGCAATAACACAGCAGGGAAAACGCTACTTTTAACACATATTTTGGTCTAAAACATCACTTTCTTAAATTCATGTTGGAAGCGGCTATATTTTACCTCTACTGGACCCATGCTGCTTTATCAAAAGAAGCCGTTTTCCCCTGAAACCCTGAACTACAGAAAAATATTTGGGATGTAGGAGGGAAAGAGTTGAATCAAGACGACTAAATATGACGTCATGTCGCCGCGAAGGTTTCTGGGAGTTGCAGTTCTGTGATCGAGTAAAATAAACCGGGAAAATGTAATCTTTACGGATTAATGTTCTTTTTTAAATTAAACTACATTATTGTTTTGAGTTGCAAGTTGTTGAAACTCAATGTGAAAACGTCACTTGTTGTTTTAGCGAGCAAAATTTTCATTATTTTTAATGAATTTAATATTCGTTTTTTTTTTTTTAATATATACAATAAATTCAGAAAAAGACTCTGAGGCTTTAAAAATCTGATCCAATTTATACTCATAAAATGAATAAAGGTCATACAGTCATTTTTAGTGCAACATCTTTTTTGTCCAAATATTTTCCAATTAATGAAATTTAACATCTGAAATGTGTAGATAACTTTAACCATCACCAGCAAAATCAGAATTATTTGAGATTAATATTTTTACTTTCCTGTCTTCTGCCTTTTCTAATATTGAGTTATTTCAGCACCACACACACACACACACAAAACTCCATAGAAGTAAAATGTACAACTGCTTTTTATTATTAACCATTTCAACAAAGAAATAAACTACATGTTGCAGTTTCTGATCACGTTAAACTGAAATCACGTTTGTTACTGGATATAAACCAAAATACAGACAGCTGATATCTACATACAGAGTGCAACAAACAGTACAATACAGAGAAAAGCCAACATAGTCAAGATTACATTTTACTTTACATGACTGCGTATTTATTCTGCTCATAAAAAGAATTATACAAGCCAGCCCCGTGTCATCGCTGCTTAATAAAAGAAAAACACGTCTGATTTATCTGTGGTGGCTCAGTTCCCCGACATTCACAGATCTGTCTCTACTCTGAGCGCTGGTGAGTCAGTCCGTGGTGCAATCCAGTTCAAACCAGCCGCAGGCGAAGGTGAGACGACACAAAGGAGGCGTGAAGCCGTCAGCTCATTTCCTCCTTCTGCTGCTTGACGAGCTGCTGGGCGAATGCCTGCTGCCACTCCTAAAAAATAAAGAAATAAAGGAGCAACACAAGTCAGCAGCAGACAACTTCCAAAGCCTCTGTGAACAAACATTATTATTTCACTGCTGGTAATGATTAGAAATGCTCAAGTAAATGTTAGATTAACTTTATGTAGCATTTATTTAATAAATAATGTAATAAACAGCCATTTCAAAGCGCTATGTAAAATAAGATAAAAGGAAACAAAGGCAATAAGAATATGTAGTTTTAAAAAAGTGAAATCTATCATGGAGGCTGTCATTGAAACTTGGCATGTTAGCTTTATCTTTCCTGCTGCTATCTTGCTGTTGCTCTTTTATGTATTTTTTTTTTTTTAAACTTAGCCTTTTTTAGCTTTATGTATTAATTCTCTGGTATTGTAATTGTTTGCATGAATTATTATTAACTTACATGTTTGTTTTTTTTAATATTTTTAGAATTATTACAGTTTTTGTTGTGTTGTTTGTCCATTCTTTCTTTGTTTTTTCTTTTTTAACAGGATGCCTTTAACATCTGGCCAGGGACTACAGGTGAAAATTAATCTTTGGCTAACTCTGGTACATTTACAGAAATGTTTATTAATGTACATTGTCCCTGCAATAAATAAATGTGCTGCTCTCTTTTCATGCACTTTAAATGTTTGTTTTTAGGTCATATTGTCCTCAGGAACACTGAAATATTTCTCTGATGTGGACCATGTTGGCATTTTTGAAGATAATGCATCTGTAGTGACCTTTTTCCTCTTTCCAATATCTCATATTTTATTATGACAGTCAATTGCAATCAAAAAACTGTGACTAGAACTCCCCTAACTGGCGTATTACGTTTTACTTTCATAAATAATGTAAGTAAACTAGCATGTAAATGTCTGTTGACTGGCACGTCAGCATGTCAGACTGCTGTTTGCACTGATGCACCGCAGGTGTTTGCAGCATCAATGTGTCTGTACAGACCTGCGGCTGGGTGAGGAATGTGCAGCTCTCATGTATCTTGGAGGAGAATAACTGAGTGAGCGAGAGTCTCTCAGCGAATCGGCCAGCTCCCTCTGAGGCCTGGGTGGGCTGAGACGAAGGCAGAACGGTCAGTCAAACTCTCACAATTAACACACCTCAGACGACTCGTTAAATGACGATTCGTAAAAATGACGGACATAATGGCATTTTAAACGACCACCACAACTGAATTTTGTTCTGATGCAATCTTTGCAAAAGACAGAAAAAAAACACCTTTTTGTGAGACACTGTGGTAATTTTGTAAATTTTGTGGTGGAGCCACTAATCAATTTCCAAATCAGTTCAGTCAAACTGACTGATGAAAACTGATAAACAGATGAAGATTCCTTAATCAAACTGCCAAGACCCAAATATTTACTCTCACACATTCAGCACTCCACACACATCCTGGAAGAGGAATCACATTTTCAGTTTTCTTCTTACCTCTTTTTCTTCATTTCCTTTTCATCCTCAGAGGACGACGATGAGGAAGAGGAGCTTTTAGCAGCGACCCCCTTTCTGTTAAAAAGAACGAGGTAAGAAAGAAATTAAGCAATGATCGATATTTCATGTTCTGTTAACTTGTACTGCCCAACGCTCCCTTTCTCCTCTTTACCCTTTTCCTTGCTCATCCTCAGAGTCAGAGCTGTCTGAAGAGGAGGATGAAGATGAGGAAGAGGAGGAGGATGAGGAAGAGGAAGAAGAGCTCGAGCTGCTGCTCCTGTCGCCTTTTTTGTTTGCTTTTGCCTCCTTCCCGTTTACTGCACTCTCGCTTCTGGCTGCTTGGTCTGAGTGTTGAGGGGCTGCGGGTGGCGACTGGTTCCTGGCTGNACTCTCGCTTCTGGCTGCTTGGTCTGAGTGTTGAGGGGCTGCGGGTGGCGACTGGTTCCTGGCTGGAGCTCGTGATGGCGGTTTGGGTTCTGGCTGTTTGGGTTCTGGTTGGCTGACAGACGGTGACCTTCCTGAGCTCAGATTAGAGCGTCTGGATTCTGACTGGAAGCCTCTTCCACCTGAGGATGCAGCTTGGGAGGACGAGTCTCTGGCGTGGGAGAAAGAAGAGGAGGGATTGTTCTGCATCCTGTCCTTGTCCTCCCGCTCTGTTCTGCGATCTCTCTCTGCAGATGGTTTAGCATCCTTCCTTTCTCTGGGTGGTGAAGGTGAGGATGAAGAGGAGGAGGAGGAGGAGGAGCTGGAGGAAGAGGAGGGCTGGCGGACTGGAGGAACATCTTTTGGATACTGATGCTCTTTAGCCCGCTGCCTCTCCTTTTCTACCTCCCTCTGTCTGTTCATCATGCGTTCTCTCTCTCTTTCTCGGGAGAGAGAGCGACTGCTCCTCTTTCGCCGCTGTGGAGACGAAGAACGATGGGACCTTAGAGAGGAAGACAGGACCACCGTTAGATGAATTATTTGTTCATTTTTTGCTGAGTTACACATATGACTAACATTAGGCTCCTTCGTCTCAAAATATACCAGTTACTTTACTTCAGCAGTTACTCTACAAAATTTGTATTAAAAAAAAAATACAAAAAAACAAATAACATACAACATGCTTTGTTAAATACCTAGTGCAGTGCCCGTTCAAAACACGCGTGTTCAGAACGGGCCGGACTTTATAATAAGAATAATTTAGTTCTGCACGTCCTCGTGAGCTAGCTTTGGTTGCTGTATGGGGTCGGGTTGAGACCGTGGCACTGGACCGGAGCGTATCCTGCCACACGGACTATTTTTTACCGGCACAGCTCAACTCTAGAACCGCTCATTCAAACTACTTCACGCAACGCTGCACGTCCTTGTGTCCTGAGCAATGAACCTGCCAAATATCAACTTCATACAGCGCTGGGTTTTGGAGATGTTGGTGCCACAAACAGAGATTTCTGCCTTTATGCTGAAGATTTAGGCCATCTACTTAAAGTAACCAAAACTCTCCTGCAACATCCAAATTCTCACTGTAGAGGAAAACTGAAAGAGGTGATCAGTTTTTGGTGTTTCCAGATCCAATAATGTCACCATCTGCTCATTTCTAAACACATTTCTATCATCAAAATTCTTATTCAAAGCTGTGTGCGGCGTCTCCTCCTACCTGCTCGGGGGGCTGCGCCTCCTGGGGCTTCTGGACCTGGACCTGCTCCTCCTTATAACCCGCTCTCGCCCTCTGTCTCTCTCTCTATCCTTCTCCCTCTCTCTCGCCCTCTGCCTTTCCCTCTCTCGATCCGGCCAGGCCTGAGGAGGAGAATCTCTCCTGGATCGGGATGAGGGTTCCTGATACTGTCGCGGTGGAGTGCGGCGGGCCGGAGAGGCCGCGTATGTCTTCTGAGATGGCGAGCGTGACTTGTGGGCTGAGGGGCTCGCCCTCGCGGACTTCCTCGACGCCCCTCGGTCTGTCCCCCTCTCCTTGTCCACGGCAGCGGGAGAGGATCTGTCCCCACCTTTGCTGGTGTCGGCTCTCCTGGGTGGGGAAGGAGGTGGACTGGGACTGTCTATCTGTGTGGGACTATATCGCTCCTGCCCTCTTGCTGGAGGGTCGTAATTATCTGCTGGAGGTCTGTGTGGAGGTCTGTCCTTCTCTGGTGGTGGACGTTTGTCTCCTCCACCCTGTGATCGCTCCTTCCGTGCTTGTCTATGTTCCTCATTCTCAGACGTTGAGACAGAACTTTCCTTTCTGCCGTTAGCTAAATACCTCTGAACCGCCGCACCGATGGCAGATGGTGCACTTTTTGATGGGCTGCCCTTTTCCTTCCCCGCTTTCTTCACCTTGCCTTCATCTTCAGATGACGAGGATGAAGAGGAGTCTGAGGACGATGAAGAGGAGGAGGAGGAGGAGGAGCTATCACTGTCGCTGTCACTGTCACTGCTGCTGCTACTGCTGTCGCTACCGCTACTACTGCTACTCTCTTTTCGTTTCACAATCTGTTTCTCCTTTTCTTCACGTTTATCCTTCCTCTGAGGGCTTTTTCTCTTCTCCTGTCTCTCTTTCGTCTCTGGTCTTTCACTCCGAGCTTTGTCCACGTCTCGCCGACTTTCCGCTGACGANCTCTCTTTCGTCTCTGGTCTTTCACTCCGAGCTTTGTCCACGTCTCGCCGACTTTCCGCTGACGATCGGACAGCCTCGTCTCTCTTTCTGCTGCCTTCTCGGCCCTGTTCCTGCTCCATTTTATTATCTTTTAGATTCCTGTCCCTCTCCTTAGGACTCTCCCTGTCTTTTTGTCTTTTCCTCTCGTCCTCCCTCTCTCTTTGACGCCCATTAGTAAGAGGTGAGCGAGAGGCAGGTGATGGAGAAACACGGGACGGGTGTTCATCCCTTCTTCTGTCAGTTTTCTGTTGATGAGGAGACGCGTCTCTCTCCCGTCCCCTCGCAGTCTCTTTCCTATTGTCTCCATCTCTTGGTGCTCTTGGAGGCAAATCTCTCTCCGTCCTGCGCTCCCTGTCTCCACTCCTGTCCCTCCTTGCCCTCTCTGGTGGTGGTGGTNTCTCCGTCCTGCGCTCCCTGTCTCCACTCCTGTCCCTCCTTGCCCTCTCTGGTGGTGGTGGTGAGGGGGATGAGGAGTCATGTCGTGTCTTTTTATCCTGTTTCTTTCTGTTCTTTTCCTGTTCTGTTTCTCTGCTCCTGGCCCTCCTGATATTCTGTTTAGGTGGAGGAGAAGGAGAGGGGGACGAGGAGGAGTCATGTCTGGTTCTTGGTGGGACTCTCTCATTTCCTTTGTCTTTTTCCTTCCTGTCTCTGCTTCTTGATCGCCTCCCTTTCTCCACGTCTCTGCTTCTTGATCGCCTCCCTTTCTCCACGTCCCTGCTTCTTGATCGCCTCCCTTTCTCCACGTCTCTGCTTCTTGATCGCCTCCCTTTCTCCACGTCTCTGCTTCTTGATCGCCTCCCTTTCTGCACGTCCCTGCTTCTGGAGCGCCTCCCTTTCTCTGTGTCTCTACTTTTTGAGGACCTCCCTCTCTCTCTCTCCCTGCTTCTTGAATGCCTTGCCTTCTCCTGCTTCTCATTGCTCTTTGAAGGCCTTCCTTTCTCCCTCTCCCTGCTCCTAGAACGTTTGCTTTTCTCAGGTTGTGGTGCTGGAGAAGGGGGGGGGGAGGAGGAGGAGGAGGAAGAGGAGTCATGTCTCCTCTTGGAGGTGGTCTTTTCTTTTTGTTTCTCACTCATCCGCTCTCTTTCCTTCTCTCTGTTCGTCCTCTGCTGATGTTCAGGAGAGCTGTGGGCCTGTGGAGATTTCTAGATGACAAAAAAAAAGAGTGTTAAGAAAAAACCATAAGAAATCACTTTCAAAAATGTTTTTAAATATTGATTTTATTATTTCTAGTTTTTTGGTGAAGCTCTTAAACACTTAAAAGCTATATAAATAAAACAATAATTAAATTTCCAGAGGAACAACCACATTTTTTAATGCTGTGTTCGACATCAACAGACCTCAGAACTCAGATTTTTCCAACTTCCTACTTGGAAAAATGCGTTGGAACGTTATTTGAAGTCGGCGCTCCGGCTGGGAAACTCAGACCAAAATGATCTACCCCGACTTACCGAGTATGACGTCATCAACATGGCAGCGCCGTGGAAGTGAGCTTTGTGAATAGAAATGATCAGCTAAAAGGCAAATAAAGTATGTTTTCTTGCGTGAAATTGAAAGAAAAAGGTCAGAATATATCGCCATGGTAACCATCTACAGTGTATAAAAGCTGTTTGCCATTGATACATAAGTGTAAATAATTTCAGAATATTTACTTTTCTGCACAAAGTTTAATACACACTGTGATTAATATCATTGTAAAACAACACAATCAAACAGTCCTGTAGTCTAACTTTACTATAGTTAGCATTTATTACGAAGTTTAATTAATTTTTTACAGCATTTATTGGGGTTCAGCTATGCTTTTTGATTACATTTGGCTGGAACAGTTTGAGGTTGGAAGTTGGAGCTTCCAACTGGGAAAAATTCGATTTCTGAGGTCTGTGAACGCAGCATAATGGTGATCCTTGCTAGATGACAGGTTGTGATATGTGAATGCTCGCTGAGCATCGCCTCGTCGTTTCAGTCTGCACCTAGCTTCAAACAAACACCAGCAATACAACTTTAGCTTCTTACCCCTCTGCCGCCCTGCGGACTGTGCTCCTCATACGCCCGCCTCCTCCTGTCCGGTGATCTCCCCTTTCTTCCTTCGTCAGCTTTTCTTGCTGGTTGGTTGTGTTGGCGTGACCTCAGAGGAGGTGGAGACGGGCTGCTAAAACAAAGCCAAGAAGGTCAGAGAGATGACAGAGTTCTGTAGAAGCAGCACTACTTTAAATGCTGGTGAAGTTCCAGATAATGACAACCTGTCAAATGGACTCCAGCCTGGTTTAGGCCATATACTGGTTACTTATTCTCAGTTGATAATGCACCTCAGGCAGGACAAAAAGAACATTCTTAAATATCAGAATCATCAAAGTCGTCTTGTACCTGTGAGCAGAACTGGAGGAGGCGCTCCTCCGTCGCTGGGCCTTGGCTTTTGGAGGACTCTCGCTTTTGCTCTTCTTCCGTCTCTTCTTTGACACCTTGTGCCTCTCATCTGAGGAACTGATGGTGGGCGAGATGAGAGATGGTAAAATTTCATACATGACACTATGCATAGATGCTGTGTCATTCAGCAGAAGTGCTTTAATGACCTATGACATTTCCCCCCAAATCTGTTAGAAAAGCAGACCAAAACGTCTTCATCATCATTGCTTTTAAATTCTCTTTCAAGATTTTAGCTTTCACAGCTTTCTGACCAAGAACTATATTTTAATTAGAGTAGTATAATCTGTGGAAAGACAGCAACAAAGTCAAAATGCTCTGCAGACTGTGAGTATAATGAATACAAACTGAAAACACACACCTGTCTTCTTCTTCATCTTCCGATGGCTCTCTGAAAGACAATATTTCCAATTAAGTCGCCTGCTAACGTGCACATATGTAATCGATAACTAAAAACTGTCAATCCTAACATAAGAATCCAGGGAATACCGTTTCTTTTTCTTCTGTTTGGATTTCTTTTTCTCTCTGCGAGGAGACGGAGTGCGACTCTCTGAGCTGCAGACAAAAGGAATGAAAACCATTACACCTGATCTTACTCATCATTATGTTTTCTGTAATTATTTCAACTTCTTTTCTCACCTGTCTCTGTTCTTGTTTTTCTTTTTCTTCTTCCGACTCCGTTTCCTGGGAGGAGAATCTGATTCATCTGAGACTTCCACCAACCTGAAAGAGCAAAGAAAACACAACAAGATAAGATAACAAAAACAGCATCGAGGCCCACTTTTCATATCGTTGCATTTGTCCAGCAAAGCCAAACATAAAAAATGACATCTTAAATAGAATGACAGAATTCATATTCAAGTAAATTAGAATCAAATAATTTGGGTAAAAAAACTATTTAATTTTTTGACTCAAGTTTAGCTATCATTGCATAAATCAGTGAAGATGTTTGGGAGTTGATTCCTGGCTCCTAATTGTGTGTTAAACTTGAGCAAGGCAGCTCCGTATGTGCATGTGAGTGAGTGGATGAATGAAATGCAAGTGTGCTGAACTAATTTGCAGTCAAAAGCACTTTAGGAACCATTTACCACTTACAATATTTCAACCACAGGCAGCGAGTTCATGTCTGTTTTCCTACTCACGTATATTTCTGCTGCCTCTCTCTCTCCAGGCGCTCCTGCTCCCTCTTCTCCTTCTCTTTCTCCTTGCGGTCAGCATGGAAGGATGAACCATCCACATAGTCGCTGGCGATGCCAAAGGCAGCACGAAGACGATCGTTCTTCTGCTGGTTGGCTGCAGCCAGAGCATGAGTCTCTGTCACCCTGACAGAAACAAAAGTACAGTTTCCTATTACTGCTGCCTCATAATATAAAACTCTCAGATCGCCAACATATTAAATGTGGCTGCCCATCACAATATTTGATATCCACAGTTTTACTGTTTTAGTCTAATGGTAACCTAATTTGCCTTTGTGTTCTACTTACATTGGTCTCTCAGTGGTAGTGGGAGGTGGCTCCTGCTTTTCCTGCAGCATCATGCGGAAACTGTTCACTTTCTCCTCAATCTCCTCAACAGAGTACCTGAATGTAAAAAGAGAGAAGGGTGTAAAGAAAAATCTCCATTTTAGTATTTTGCTAGTTTCTCACGCTGAAAACCTGGTAGTCTGGGACCTGAATGTTAACGCAGTGTTTCTCCTACCCCTGCTCTTCCATCATATCCTGCAGCTCTGCACACTTGACTTCCAGCTGCCTCTTGCGTTGGTGCTCCAGGATGTCAGCATTGGGCTGCCTGTTGAGCTGACTCTCCAGCCTCTCCCGATCCTTCTCGTCTCGCTCACCGCCACGCTCATCCCGTGGCCGCTTGACCCGCACGCTTGACAGGTTCCGCTGCACATAGCCATTGGTTCCGCTGCCCCGCGGAGTTGTCAGGCCAATCCCATTGTACATGGTTCAACTAACAAAATACAGACAAAGGTGGTGGTTTAATTGTGGGGGCAGTTACAAAAGAGCAATCACAGATCTTATTCTAAATAAAATACTTTGTCCAAGGTGAATGATACAAAAGGTGTTTAAAAAAAACTAGATGCTATTACTATGAGCTTGAATACCTTTACAATGCAATACTCAGGATGCTAAAATGTGAACAGAGGTTGTACCCTATATACAATGAACAAGTTAGTGGCAGAACGATTTAGGATGTACTTCTAAACAAAAAAAAACAACAAAATATGTCATCTGTATGAACTTATGCCATAGTTATTTTTTTATTTAAAATGACTTCCTACTATAGAAAAATAGCTGACATAAATAAAGAGTTGAAACAATCAATTACACAGAGAAAATCAAACACTTGCTCATTCTAGCTTCTCAAAAGTGAGCATTTGCTGCATATAATTGTAAACTGAATTCCATTGTGCTTTTTACATTTATTTGGACAAAATAAGAAATTTGAGAGAAAAAAAATCGACTATATCATAAATTAAATTACACTACGTAAATACACGGATAATAAATCAGACAACTCCAAGTGTAGTTTTAATTACTCATACAATACAGGAAGTAAAAACTGTGTATCCTCGCATCAACAGACAACACACACTACAATTCACGGCGGCATTTTGTTGACATAGTTTAGGTTGGCCCGGCCTAGTAAGGCCTAGTAAAGATGTTTAAAGCTTGATGTTTGTAAAACCAGGCCTTAAAACACATTTATACGGATATTGTGACAAATATCACAAGATAAAATGCAATTCCTCCCACGTTAACACGTGCGGGCCTGATCATGGGCCTGCTCCCAATCTGAATGTAAAGTAGCTAATTTATGATGCACTGCTGATGTATAGATGTCGATAAAACACAGAATAACACATTAGGACTCATTAGCTAATGTTACAAATCTTAGTTCATATATAATTTAGTTAGCAGTGGGTGCTTTGTTAGAATTTTAAAGGCCCAGCCGCCCTGATGTGTAGCCAATTTCCATGTCTGCTTGCTAACGCTAAGCTAAATTAGTTCACGTATTTGTTACGTACCCGTTCTTTCTCCTGGAGCGGACAGAACAACGCCAGATGAAATCTGAACGTAGAGATTTTTCAGCGTTCAATCAAGTTCCGAAACCGACCTTATAATAACTGTTACTATTGGACGTGAAAAATAGATAGTTAGCTCTGAGCTAACTGTTCTGATCTTGGCGTAGAGAATAGGGTCCAACTGCAGAAGACCTCTTCTTCTTCGTTGGTGTCTGACATCAAGTGGTATTAACGTTTCATTACTGCCACCTAATGGAATAAACGTTATTTAGTCGAGTTTCTTTTTCCAATAAAAATGTCAGCTTTTATATGAAAATAGAAAGGGAAAAAAAACAGTATTATCTGTTGAAATGTTCGACATAGTAACTTAATTTCAGTAACTTTATTTAAACTGTATTTAACCAGTCTGCATGGAAGAATTTTATGTCTCTACCAAGGAATGTAATCCCAGGAGAAGACAGCTTTTAGAATTATATAATTACTATAATATAATTTTATAACATTCTGGCAGCATGTAAAATTTGTCTTGACCAAGAATGATGTGAAGAATGTGTTGCATTGCACCATAGCAGAAGTTTAGACAGCACCAAAAATCAAAAACCATTTATGAGAATAAGCCCAAGTTAATTAATAGGAAATAGAAGTAGAGACACAGCATTGTTACTATTGTTTCATTGTATAAACAATACCGAAAGATGAAGTTAGATAAAATGATTTTGAAAGATTTAGCTCTTGAACAGCATTATTGATACTGGGCTTGATTTACAGTTACATGTAGTTTACTTTGGGAATTTGCATGTAAGGACTAAAGCAAAAAAGAAACTAGTGGTTCTGGTTCAGCAGTAAGATACTTGTGGGACATAAAACATGGAAATCTCAATGCAAAATGGATTCATTTTAACAAAGGAGGTCCTCACAATAGTTTTTGCCAGTAACATCTATGATTTTAATTCAATACAATCAGCAATGACCTCTACTGAGAACAGAGACTGTAGCAAAAATCTAAAAATTTCTGTCAGTGCAGAGGATGACTTACAACAAAAAACTAGTTTTAGTTGATAACTTTGCCCTGTGAGTTGCTGGAGATCAGTAGAGATCAACACAAAAACAAATCTAAGATACAAAAATGTATCTATCTATTTATTAGATGTGGCATATTTGTAATGTTTTTTCTAATTAATATAATCAATAATTGATCCTGGTGAAATACAGATCTTGGAACAGTCTTGTTCTGATTGTTGAAAATGTTACAGATGAATGAATCAAATCATTATTATATTTCTGCAAAGACAAAGACGCTGTTTTTAATGATGGACTCGTCTTATTAATCTTTATTTCAACAATACATACACAGATACAGAGGAATATTTTTTTCAAACAGCTTTCTGTTTCTCTGTTTTCTTATATGTACTTCTACAGTCTTTGGATTTTACCAGTGCATTTCACTGCACAACTGTTGAACATGTGACAATAAAGCCTTTAAATCTCTTGAATCTTGAGTTAATGGATGCACACAGTATGTATGTAATATTTGCTGCTTTCTGAATAGCATCAAGATATTTTTTTTAACCTGAGAAATTTGCATTTGTTTAGCCATTATAAGTATGAAATTTATAATGTTTACTTTATATATGGTAGCTTTTGTTTCTTGAAAGAAGGCAAAAATACAAAACAGAAAAAACAAAAAGTGATGGCGGGACTTGTGTTCTTTACTAAACCAGCATAACGTGACTCAGCAAAGGAAAAGAAAAAAACTACATTTCCCAGCATGCTCTCGGCTGGCTTTGACGCAATTTTCGAAATAAAAGCGTCCTGTCACTGTCTGTCCGTTGGAGAACGGTGAAGCCAGGAGGGTTGAAGTGTGTGGATGTTATCGGGGCCGTTTCTCTTCAATAACACCAGATAAGAACAGAAACCTAACAGACACTTTATTAACCATGGCTGAAGGCGACAACAAAAGCGCAAATTTGCTGGTAAGTATGACCCAAACTCTCTCTTTGCAGCCTTCTCGCCATTGTTGTGTTCCTGGCCCTAGCATCGGCTGCTTTTGCTAATCTGTTGGCGTTGCCGTTAACCTCTGTTTGGATTTCTTCATCTCGCCTGAACTTTTCACGTAAAAAAGAATAATAATGTCTGCTGTTTTATTGCTTATTTGTAGCTATTCGTCAAAGCGGTGCTGCCCCGTAAAGACGCTGACATTAGCTTAGGACATCAGCTAACGCAGTCTTAGCTACCTTGTTTCAAATACGTTCATTTTCTCACTTGCTACTAACAAAAAGACACACTTGTCTCATGTTAGCTTAAAATCACGAAATAGTTTTAAATTAACGCCTTAAAAAAAAAAAAAAAAAATTTGGATATAATGATGTACGAATAACTTCTGTTTTCCTGTATGGAGGTACTTGTTAGCTAGTTTTAAAAAATGCAATGACGATGTAAAATATGGAAGTTACATTGTAGCCTTGATTGGGAAAGGCACACAGACTCAGCTTTATGACGTCACAGCTATAAATAGTTTGTTAATTGTTTTTTAATTTATGCAAGATTTAAAAAAAGGCGACACATACCAACAGAAAACATGCAACAATAGACATAAACAAAAAAAAAAAGCTAATATTAAATGGCAATGTTTGAAAAAACAAAAGGTGTGTGTGGGGAGGGAGGGTTATTTAAAACAAAAAAAATAGCAGATTGAGGCTTAGTAGAGGATAAAATAGTTGAATTTTAACATAACATGTAATGTAATAAATTAAAATATGCAAATTTTGCCCGTTCCACGCAACTATTCAGCTGACATTTAACCTTGTGTTTTACATTGCTGATATTCACGTTGCAAGGCAAGGGAACATTTATTTATTTATTTTTACATAGAATTTAAAAGTTATGACACATCTAGACTCCTGAGAGTGGATACAGCAGTAAAATAATTTCGTATTACTTGTCTGCAAATATGACCTAGTTACAGCTTCTGAGAAAGAATAAAAAACAGCCACTTTCATCTGCACAAGTCACATGACCCCAGAGGAATCCCTTTATTTTTTTTGCCACTTTGAATGTGTTCCAGTAACTCTCTCCCATACTAATATAAAACTATGGGCATGTATTGTAATCAATATTAAATTGTGTGTACAGGCTCAGGAAACGGCCCAGCTGGAGGAGCAGCTGCAGGCCTGGGGTGAGGTGATTCTGGCTGCAGACCGTGTCCTGCGCTGGGAGAAGTCCTGGTTTCCCGGAGCCCAGGTGGGCGTCACCACTGTGCTCTTCTTGTGAGTCCCTACACTCTGTCTGCACCATAACGTGACACAAAGCTGGGCACATAATTGGCATGACACGTTTTTCCCCCTCTGAGTCATGACACATGTTGGTAACATGAATAACAACACTTGTTTGCACCTCTGTTCAGATAGATCAGTGCTGCAAGTCTGACTAAAGTGTGAAGTAAAGAAGCAACAAAACACATTCTACACAATAAAATGTTACTAAAAGCTTCCTGAAGTCCTTGAAACATGAACCACAAGGAACAAAACACTGTTTGTTTGTAGCTTTAAAAGTAGATACAATTTTGTGAAATCCAATCTGAATAATTTTTTTGCTGTGAGAAATTCTTTGAATTATAGAGCAAGAGACCAAATCTAAACCAGAAGCAAGAAGAACTACTGATTTATGATAACAGTCCATTTGCTGACACACTGCATTCCTTTTATATACAGACACACCCTCTTGATCTCCAGTTATTTTCAAGCTGCAGTACCAGTCTTTGTATGCTGTCTGCAGATTGATTTTTACCATTACAGTGCCAGCATAAATTAGCAGGGATTTGTCAAATCACAGAATGCATTTGAAAGCATTTTGAAATGGTGTACAGTTTATCTGAAGCCATACGTTGATATTGATAATTTTCTTCATCCAGTGTGAACGTTGGAGTGATGCAGGTTTGTAGCTATGACCGGCTGCTCTGTGTTCTCCTCTTTCCAGGCTGATTTACTACTTGGACCCATCAGTACTGACTGGACTCTCCTGCACCGTCATGCTGCTCTGCCTGGCTGACTACCTGGTGCCCACCCTTGCCCCCAGAGTCTTTGGCTCTAATAAGTGGTGAGAGAATATGTCAGCTTTTTAGCATGACGTATTTTTATTTCTTTTAGGTGAATTGAAAATCAACATGTATAAACGACAAAGTCAAAAAGTAGGTTCAAATTGGGAAAGCTGCCTCAGGATCTTGCACGTTAGCTTAATCTGGGACAGTTGTATTATATTTACATGGTTTTCTGCAGCTCTCAGGCCTACAAAATATTTGAATGTGACTTTGGGGAAAGAAGGAATTATTCCTACATTGTAGACTTTTTAGTCAAGTGTCTTTGTTTTTTTTTTTTTTTTTTTTNTTTTTTTTTTTTTTTTTTTGCATGTTCTAATACCACATGGCTCAAGACTATAAATGTTCTCATCTGAAGGAAATCCTATGAGGTGTCTGACTGCTTCATGGAGCTTTGACATGATGCAACTTTTACTGACAGCTCCTTCATTCAGCTGTGTGTGTAGCTGGTGTTGAGAACCAGACACCCAGGTCTGGATAGGGTAACAGCCTGCAGCTGGCACAGTGCATTGGGTGTCTGTCCTCCCCAGACTAGTTCAGCTCTCAATACATAATCCTGCGTCAGCTGAGCCTGACCTGTACCATTTTGTGCTGCTGTACATTCCAGGCTGCAGCAGCAGATTTTCAGGGCATGTTCAGCAAGGAGCAGCGCTGAAACATCCCACCGAGAGTGTGTCATTAGAAAAGCCGTTAAAAGAGTGTTCAGAGTGTCTCTTTGCATTAAGTGGTGTTGTAGCACAGGAAGTGAGATGGGGGTTGGGCACTAGCTCAGAACTCTGGGACTTGAAGGTCATCTTTATATTTTTAGTAATGCACCAGCAGAGTCTGGCTGTCGATACAGAGTCTGTTGAAATCTCTTCAGATATTCTACTACATGCAGTTCTCAGTGCTGCTTAGTCATGTAGCTGACAACATCGCAAGGCCAGCAAAATCAGCCACGCAGCAGCAGCATCTGGGTGCCAGTTAAGTGGCGCTATAAGTCTTGCTGATGTCTTTGGCTTCCTGACAGAAAGGACTGAAATAGGGAATGATGGCTAAGCAGAATAGGAAGGTCTCTTCCCCGACTCCCCTCCTCCAATCAAACCCTCCTCTTGTTCTTGTCAGTGATGATGGTGATTTAGTCTTGTAGAATTTTCACACACAAGCCGTATATGTAAGACGGGATATTAAACGCGCTTCAGTCCAGATTTCACAAGTACAGTCTGCTGGGGTTTGAAGTCGTAGCTAATAACTGCTACTCTTTGCTGTTCCTCCATGTAAAAGCCATCTTGGATAATCTGTTGACCTTTTCACCTCAGCAGCAAACAGGTTTTTCTGGTGCGATGGCTTAGGTGTTAGCATGTAAGGTTTGTGGTTTTGACGTAACAAAAGCAGTGGATCCACATCCTCTTGAAGACAATATGCATTGATGCTCCTTATGTCAATATACATTAGCTCTTTGCCTTGCACAAAATACATTCCTGTCAGGTTTTTGCTTTGTCCTGTACCTCACTCATCTTCTTGTGCAGGACCACGGAGCAGCAGCAGCGTTTCCATGAGATCTGCGGTAACCTGGTGAAGACTCAGCGACGGGCTGTGGGCTGGTGTAAGCGTCTCTGTGCCCTCAAGGAGGACAAGCCCAAAATGGTAATTTCTAGTCTCACAAGTTTAACCCTGCCTTTCCCTCTGAGATCTGGTCATTCCATAAATATCATCTATGCAGCAAATGCAGTACATGCAGCCATCTTTTCCTCAACAATAACCAGCTTTCTCTGTGGCCTCAGTCAGCTGATTTAGCTTCCCTGTTCCACTTTCATCATAAACTGGGTTACAGGCTTTGTTCAAGGGGTTTCTCACTGCATTACCAGGCATGCCTTAACACAGTTAAACACACTCCAATCAAATCATTCAGCTCAATGGGAGCTTTGTTGTTTCGTTCTTGCATATCAGATTTATTCTTGTAATAAAAGTAATTTAGTATGTGTGTTTGATGAATGTGTGGAACTCTTTAAACGATGCCGTGCGTGTTGGTCGGTCTGTTTCTGTTTGAGTCGCTCATCTGCTGCTGCTTTCACAGTACTTTGCCTCAGTGATCAGCAGTCTGCTGGCGGTGGCCTGGATCGGACAGCAAGTACACAACCTTGTCCTCACCTACCTGATTGGTGAGTAGCATATAACACACACACACTAAATTGTCATATTTTTTTAAGTCAGTCTTAGAAGATTCCTCTCGCATTGTGGTAAGTGACTTGTCTTTTTTTTTTTTTTTTTTTTTTTTCGGAAATGGATATATCTCACTATCTAGAAAACTACCACATAAAACCAGAATGGTCCTGTTATTAGGGTTAGAGTTTTAAGGCAAAAGCTGACCCTGATTGATGCCTTGCCTCTGGTATTTTTGAACTTGTATCAGTTATTCCCACCATTTATTTTCAGCACAAATTGAAGATAATCATGAAGTCTGTGATTCATGTTGGACAAAAAGGAGTGTTAATACACATAAAGTTAAGACAAAGCATAGCTAGAAAACTGCTGGTCATCAGCAACTGTGGCAGCATGAACCAGGTTCAAATGCAAGTATGTACACGAGCACACAATAATCTGGCTGGAAAAGATTTCCTATTTACATGCTCAACAGTCAGAACAGCTTCAACAGACATAACATCAAAATCTAAAGATGAGCCTTTTTATCTCGTTCCCCATTATGTTACCCACAAGCTTCCCGCTATTGACTCTGCAGCCGTGATGCAGATCAATACCTCCATCCTCAGCTAGACAGAGCTGTTATCATTCTTCTTTCTTTTGTCAGATGTTGAGTTTGCCCCTGCTGTCTGTACAAAATCAGAAATGTTTTCTACTGGCAGAAAATAAGAGGATCTAGAAACACACACATACAGTCCTATAGCTGCAGAGCCTCAGGGAGAAAGACAGCCTGTTAATCAGAGCGTCGTCATCGACTGTTGGGAATACTTGACATGTCTCGGCGTATACAGTCTTCACCGATTTAGGGCAAAGTTAAGTTTTAGCTTCAAACGAAGACAATACTGTAGATCTTTCTCACAGACATTTTAACTTTAACGTTGGCTCTGTTCCATTTAGGTGAGCCAGCTTTACAGTACCAAGACTCTGGCATGTTACATGGAATGCAAATTTTTTTTTTTTTGCAAATTGTTCTTGAATCTCACTTGTGTGGGTAAGAAAGAAGAAGAGGCACTGCACGTCCTTGGGTCCTGAGCATTATACCTACCGAATTTCAACTTCATTCCAGATTCTAAAGATACTGGTGCCAAAGACGGAGAAACTGTCTTTATAGATAAACTAGATCCTAAAAATGTTGAAAAATCATGAATATTTAGAGGCTTGCAGCCATGACGCAACATAGCTCATTGCCTCACATATTGCATTGACATCTTTATGATGAGATATATATATATTTTTTTCCTTCTCCAGTGAATTTCCTGCTGCTTCTGCCTGGTCTGAACCAGCATGGAATCATCACAAAGTACACCGCCATGGCCAAGAGGGAGATCAACAAACTGCTCAAACAGAAGGAGAAGAAGAATGAGTAGACGAAAGTGTAAGCAAAGAGGGAAGTCTATGAAGGTGAACTACGACACAAAATGGATGGTGGAAGGAAGTTGTTTGGTGAGAGTGAAGCAAAAGCAAAAACAAAAGCCTCCTGCTTCCTCAGTGTTTGTCACAAAGTAAAATTTTTTTTTCCGCACATTGAATGTCAAATAAGTTTCATTTCACCCTCCACCCTTTGACATTTCAGCCACATTATGATGATTTTTTTTTTTTCTCGTTTGTACCTGTTTTTTTTCCCCCGCATGCAGCCAACACGTCACTTACACCGCCACGCCGGGTTCATGCACAATTTCACACGTACAAACACACAAGGTTGAAATCTCCCCTCCCTGTTCCTTAACGCGTGCTTCATTTTAAGATGTCCGTGATGCTTTTAAGCCATTCCCACTATTTAGACAGAAAGCGATTACTGAGCAGAGTTTCTGTAGCATTGCCGTGTCATTTTTAACCTCATGCGGATCGCTCGCTCACAAGTACGGAGTTATTTGGACATTTTTTTTGTCAAGTGGAGGTCACGTAGGTTTTACTGTTTTGCTTGTTGCTTTGGTTGTATTTAAATATTGTACTGAAAAGAAAACTGGATTCAAAGCAGAGCTCCTCTGTGGCATCGAGCTGTCAGGAGGAAATCTGTCTGTAGATGCAAGCCTACTACTGTACTGCTGCTAGCCGGCCTCCATGGTCTTTAGCCCTTATAGCACCTCACCGTGGAATAGTGTGGGTGCCTCTGTGTAAATAGGCCTGTGTAGCCNCCCCCCCCCCTCGTCCGTCAGCCTACCTTTCTCCACAGTCTTTGTTTCTGGTTTGACCTGTCTTTCATTTTACCTGTTATATGTCTTTACAAAAACTGAATAAAGTGTGATTTTAACTCTTATTTGGCCTTTTTTTTTTTATGCCAACTTGGCCTTTTTTTTTTTTTTTTTTTTTTTTTTAAAAGATCTCCTGTACCTAATGGTCTTTTTCTGGACCAACACAGTGAGGTATCTTGCTGTCTAAACAGTTTGAGATAAAGTTTTTTCTGTGGATATTTAGGGAAGATGATTCCTCATGTTTTTGTCGTTCTGACCTTTCCGCTTAGTGCCAACCTGCATCTTTTACACAAATATCAAAATGTGACGGGCAGATTTCCAAGAAATTTACTGAACACATTCGTGGTCTCCAGAGAATTAACTCTTGATGAACCATATCTTTTACTCTAGCGCCATCCTCGGTCAAACTTTACAATTGTAACGCCACTGTTGGTTAAAATCTACAAGTATTAAAATAGTCATCATAGAAGCTCTTGACTAAAAACTGACTTTGGAAAATCATATCCTTATTTCAAAGACTGAAGACTCTGATAGTCCTGATCACCTTTGTTTCTCATGCCAAGGCTCTAGCCAAGCGTGTCAATTACAGGAACAGTAGTTTCAACGACTGGTATTATTTCCTTCCCTGAAATAATCTTAAAACGTGCCGTCTCATGTGGCTGCATATCTCATGACTGAAACTGTTTTTTCCCTGAGGGCTGCTCACAGTTTTAAAACATTGTTGAAGACATATGGAGACAAACCATAATTGATATGCATTGTACTCTGCTTCAGCATGACAAATAACTTGCACTTATATTAAAAAAAAAAAAATCCCATTGGTTATTAAATGTCTGCATTCTCATCCAGTTTAATTAACTTTAGACAGTATTGGTGCATTTACATAAACATTAGTGCAAATCATTTTACAAAATGGCCACTTTCTAGCAACATACTATTACCGGTTTCCCACATTTAATTCATCAGATGGTGAAAACACAAACCACATTAAGTTCTCCTTCACTGTAATGTTTGGTGTCATATTTTATAGTAAGTGTCAGAGGACATGTTATTGAACGTATCAGTAGAGTCTCAGTGCACAACAGTCCGTCTCCCAGGGCTTTGTTGCCCACAGCAGCTTGTCTCCTGTCCGTCTGATGGGCTTTCCTGGACCAGCTGACTTTCTCTCACCTGCAGATATAAAGAACAACAATAACCATCCATCATTCTCTAAACCTGCTGAACCTCTCTGTGCAAGCTCATGGTGGGATGGAGCCTATTCCTGTGACAATTAGGTGAGAAGTAGAGGAACAAACGGATTCATCCACACGGTCACGCCTATGGGCAATTTAGAGCAACGTGCCACCCATAATAGTAATAATTAATAATAATAATTCACTAGCCCAAGCAATACATGTAGGATGAGATACAGGCTACCAATCATGCAAAGTTTTATTTTAACAGTAATTATACCAAGTTAGCATGACTAAATGGAATGACTTGTAACAACAAAACCCCCAAAAATATACATTAGTGCTTTAATAGTATTAGAAATTTAAGAACAACCATTCCACTTCTCGGCCTTTTAATTCAAGGTCAACTTCATTAGTCTCCAAGGAGAAATTTGGCTTAGGCATCGAGGTGCTGTTCCATCCACACTCACATCCATTCTACATTCAAACCCAATACAGCTGTAACACCTCATCGTAAAAGTTAAAGTGCCATATGCTATAATACATATATAATAATACATACATTGCTAGGATAAAAAAAAACTACAGTACTAATAAAAAGATCAAAATACAATCTCCATGTGTATCGGCTGTTGCATAAACCGTGCAAAATATGAATACATCATCATGCCATGACATACTGTAGTCAGTACCTATGATCGCAATTAATAGAATATCAGCTAACATAATAATAATGAGTATAAAAAGATGGTGATTAAAAAAAAATAGCCATAGGGCCTGTAAAACTAGGATAGTCATAATGAGGGGTAATAATCCTACATTATAATATTGATATTGAATCCTTAGTTTTATTCAGTAATTTTCTTGAAAGTGGCACCAAGAGAATTTATACTTATTTGAGTTACATTTTGGCAGCCAATACCTTCGACCTGATGGTAAGAGCTCATATTCTTTATGGAGTACTGCTTTGAATCGGATATGAAGGACTGATTCTTCAAATATCTCGTAAAGCTGTGAGGGAAAGCTGACCAATGATTTTCCCTGCACGTCCTGTCAAGTGATTCAGGTACATTCAGGTAGATTTGGTCAAATCAGTCTGGTTCAGCGAGATCTTTACAACTATGCCAGGTAACTGTGAGCTTGCTGATCACCATGAGCGCTGTGGACATTTATCCAAACCCGATCTGAGTCTGGGTGGTACGTCGCTTGTGAGCCCAAATGATACTCCAGTGACAAAACTGCTAATAATTTCTGGCCCTGAGTCTGACTGGCTGACGATGTACTTGGTGTATTGAACCTGTCAGTATGTCGTGCTGGTGCCACTGCGTTGGTTTGCCGCTGGCCCAGTGTGGTGACCCATCAGCTTCTGTGAGCCTGTGATCTGTCCTGTAGGCAGTGGAGTACGGAGTGGGATCCTGTGGGTTGGTGATCTCTCTGACGACCCGTCCGCTGTGGTACCGATCCCAGTTTTCCCGCTTCTTGTTAACCCTCTAGAGGAAGACGGAGATGAAGGGCAGTGTGAGGGTTTTCTAGGTATGACATGAACAAACGACGTAGCAGAGAAATCGGTTACGACTGAACTGATCGTGATAAACTTGAAGCTGAAATATGGTAAATATGAAGTTTATAGCAATCACGTGATCAGCTGCATGCTTCAGAATCCCTCTTTTCTATACTTCTTTGAAAAATATGCAAGTTAATTTATACTGATATGTACCTGAAAAGTGGTTACCTAGAAAGAAGCGAAAATCCTCAAGGACCATAACAGTGAATTTGCATGTTTGAGCCCAATAAATACAACATGTTGCATTACTGCCAATCATTTTCCAAAGCAGTAAGTATTCAACTTGTTTTTCCTACCTTCCAGACTTAGAATGGTTTCAGGTCATTTAAGTACAATATAAAAATCAACTTGTAGAGACTTGAAAGGTGCTTGAGATAAGTAATCATCACAGGGAGCAAAACGTCAACTGAATTTTTGTGGAAGTTACTTAATTTCACCGATCCAACGCAGAGAGCGACACTGAAAAAAATGCATGTTGCTGCCAGGTGGCATAGTCTCAAGAGAAAACTGTTTTTTATCATGATATTAAAATGACTGTGCCTTCTACAATCATGCATACATGTTAGCAGGAGAAACATTAAATTTTAAGGTGGGTGTATCACCTGACATTTGATTTTAATGTAACTTGTGTGCGGGTAGTATTTATTGGGTTTAAAAATGCAAAATCACTGGTATAGTCCTTTAAATACCATGCTATAATTTATAAAATTGACAACAGTGATATTATAACACATAGCATAAACTGTACAAGATCCATATAGGATAAACGTGCTCTGGTGTGGTCCTTTAATCGGAAAATTCTCAAGTGTTTCCTAGGTGGTATATTTGGATTTTTTTTGTGTGTGTATGGTGTCTTACTGGTGTGACGTGTTTGGGGCCGTGCACGTCTTTGCTGTGTGACTGCAGCTGGCTCGGCATGGTGTTATTAGTCAGGCCCAGCCAGTTCCAATGCTGTGAGGGGAAGCTGGGATCTGGCAGGTGGAAGATGAAAGGTTTTCCATCAGCTGCCCTGCCACAGTAACTCTGCAACAGGAGGAGGATCACAAAATAATGAAAATATTGACAGACTGCATCATCATTTATAGCAAAAATAGTGCAAAAATAGCTAGTTATAATACATTGTTATTAAATTTTAATACTTTTAAAGGACCTGTAGAACCTCTTTTCAGGCAGACCTGAGTGTGGGTGGTGGTGTAGCAGGTTGGGGAGGTCGTGTCACCCAGGGTTAGGGTGTCCTGATGCGTTGGATGCCTCAGTCTCTGGTCTTTGTCCATACTGTCCACTGCTGATGGCGTCAACTCAGTCAAACTTTGTTTACTTGTCCTGGCAGCAGCAGGAAAACCAGAACCAGGACAAGCAGAATGAGTAGAAAAGTGGTAAGTTCAGTTGTTGTCTTCATTTTAATTATGAATCCTTTTTCATCCTTTAAGACAGACTTGAGAAAATATCAAGTTCACATTAAGAATCCACATGAATTTCTGATTTAATCCTCTGGTCTGATGCTACTTACCTAAGACGAGGCAGGCTGCTTTGCTGTCAGCTCTTGCTGTCATGGTGATGAGCAAACAAGAATGCCACAGTTACACCTAAGACTATGTCACACTGTAAAACCCATTACTAATGGGTCCAAGTTAAGTCTTGTTGTTGTTTGAGTGTTTTATAATTTAAACAGTCATAGATTTAATAGTTTTTATCAGTGTGTGCTCTGACTCTGTAAAATAGCCTGGTTTCATCTTTAATATTCAACCTGAGATATCTGGACAGTTTGTGATTGAAATACGTCCACAAAAGATGAAAACTACTGGTACACACTTTACTGAGTGCTATTACGCCACCCTCTGGCGTGTGGGAGAAATGCAGGTGTGGCTTGCAGTGGATTTTTATTTTTTATTTTATT
>VXCM01000549.1:0-57767 GCA_014773175.1 Lucifuga dentata
TCTTCATTTGTGGAGAGACCAGCTTTGTCATTGTAATTAATATACAGTGAAAAATTACATTTAAATATATTATTTTTGTTTGATATTAACAGCTGTTTGGGGGATTATTTTATAGGGACAAAATGTCGGCATGGTGGTGCAGTGGTTAGCACTGTTGCCTCACAGCAAGAAGGTCCTGGGTTTGATTCTTGACTGGGGCAGGGCCTTTCTGTGGGGAGTTTACATGTTCTCCTTGGTCTTGTGTGGGTTTCCCCCACTATCATAAAAACATGTACAGGCTATGTATGTTGGGACCCTGTTGATAATGAGATCTTAAGGGGTTTATCCTAATAAAAAAATCCTTTTTTTTTTTTTTACTTTATTGAAAGGCTTTATAGGTAGCCTAATGTCTACTTTATCTACTTTATCACTGTAACAGTTAAACAAATCAAGTGCTAAATATAAATAAGTGTATATATACTACATGATATAAATGTTGTATTATTTGACCAATTTTAAAGTTTTATCACATTTTGTTCCTGAAATCCACCCTGAATCCACCCTTCTCTGGAATCAGGATAATCCTGATTGTTTGGATTAAAAGTATCCCAATCCTACTCAAAAGTTTTGAACAACACATACTGAAGATTTGATCCAGGTCACCAAGACTGGATTACGTGATCTGATCAGATTTCGGAATCTTTTTTTTTTTTTTTTTNTTTTTTTTTTTTTTTTCTTTTGAATAACCCATTTTCAAGATTTGGAAATCTTTATATAATGTGCATATCAATGAGAATGAGTATAGTGTGCACATCACGTTTATAATGGCCAGTTCATATACAAGAATCATGGCGTCAAATAGAAATGGAGAACTCAATAAGAACACTAAAAAGGGTATTTTCAGCATATGGAAACCTCTTTGTCCATACATTGCGGTCATAGCATCAATCAGGAGGCCCTGCACACAATATCTGCCTCCTTGTGTGAGGTCAATCATCCCGCCTCTCCCCAAGCCGATAAAATGTCCCTTATCAATATTTTAGCACATCAATTGTAACTCTTGGTAAACACATCATCTCCTGAAAAGTAAATTATCAGCGGACAGAGTCACTGGGGATCAGCTGTCTGGGACACTGTCGGTGCTTTCTGTCTCTTGCTTGCTCTCTGACACACACACACTGTCAATTCCATCTTTGAGTGGGTAACCAACAGAATCCAGCAAAGCTCATGCTGAGGATTTTTCTAACTAAACAATGCCCAGGGCGTATTGTATTCTCAGGAGAACTGTTGGCCAAAGTAAGGTTTGCCTCAGCTCCCAGCATGCTCAATGGCATACGGTTAGAGACTGTTCAGTCCATTGTTTTTACTATTCATGAAGTTAAATTAAAAAGTAAACCTGGAACGTAATGTCAGGCGTTCTAAAGAGAAATCAGTTAAATATCAGGCCATGTAAGCAGTGAAGGATCAGGCTTTTAGTGCAACTCGGTGGAAATCTGCGCTCGCTGTTCTCTAAGAGGAAATAGAATAAAAAAACAAAAGAAAGAAAGTAATGCTATAGTTGATCCATCATGTTGCTGGATTTGTTGCAAATTGTTGCTGATCAAGTGTGCACATGCTGCTCCTGTGTGTGTGTGTGTGTGTGTGTGTGTGTGTGTGTGTGAAGATTCTCCAGGCTTTCCAAATCAAACTTAGCGCGCAGGAAGCTAACCTTTTAATCTTAAGCTTACAGACAGGTTATCATTCTTGTACTCAGTCTTTACCCTGATGGCACTCTTATTAGTGTGTAAACAGCGCTAGAGGAAAAAAGAGGAGAGTTTATTCTGGAATACTGAACATTCAGTACCGTAACAGGAGACAGACGGAAGAGTTTTCCTGGTAAAATCTGCAACGTTGTGCTCTGGGTGCTACACAGGGAATAAGCTGGAAAAGAAAATCAGCTAAGATGTCAAACACCAGGAGAATAACACAATATGAGCTGTTGAATGGTATTATGTAAATTCCAGTTTATTAATAAATACGACAGAGGCGGGATGAAACTTATCAGCATCATGGAGCATGTGCAGACATGTGTTTTTCTATCTGAACATGTGCACACACCAAAAAAAAAAAAAANAAAAAAAAAAAAAAAGACAACACAACTACAAAAGCCTCACTGCGTAGAACAGCACACAGCTTTATACAGTAGCTGTATTTTTTGGCAGCAGTGCTGATGTTCCGGCTCCAGTCACATCATATCACACATCGCTGACTTTGGTTTGCAAATCGACCTCAACAGCTACAAGCGAGGCATTGCTTATGTCATCTGCAAATCACAAATCGTAGCTCCTTGACGCGAACCGCTGCACAGGAGCCAAGTGGCAAAAGGGCTCTGGCCAAAGCCCACATCAGACTTTAAAGTGATTCAAAACAGCGAGTAGAGGGGCAGAATTTGCCTTGGAGCTTAACATCGACAGAGCTTCAATGGAATGAAAAAAAAAAGAAAGAAAAAGATGAGAAAAGAGAAGAAACAGTAGCACGGCCAGCTCATCCATCATGCTTTAAAATGTCAGGGTTTTGTAGGTAGAACTGGGAAGAGCAGTGAGTCGTAGATGCACGGAGCAGCAGGGTATTTTCCGCTGCCATGACCAGCTAAGGAGGACTCCTTTAAAATGCATCTGTCAGTAAACATTTTGGCCCGACTCTGGGTCATCTCTCCTGTCTGGGTGAGATCAGCAGAGCGTGAAGATGTACCTGCACAAATATGAGTTATTCACTTTAGTCTTTCCTTTTTACCCCACCACCTCCTTTTTAATTGTTAGTATAATACAGGACAAAACACATGGATTATTATTATGGATTTTTCACCATTTGGTAACCCTTTAAAACTGAATTCCTCTTCCTCTTTTTTTTTGGCAAAATTTGTTTGCTACAAATGAAAATGTATTGTATTTTTTAGTCACCATAAAGTCCTATAAATCATCTTCAGGCAGTGCAAACATATTAACACATCAGCTATCAACCCAAATTCTGACATTAAAACAAACTGATTCTGGCCTTAACTGTGTAAACTAGACAGCCTTGCAATAACATACAAATACAAAATATCTTGTAGTGCATCTTAAAGGACCATACCACCATTTTGCAAGTTTGAGCCTAATATATTCAATTTTCATACATTTAAGGTTACTGACAATCATTTCCCAAAGGATAAAACTGTATTTCAGCTTTCCTGATATTTTGTAAAATCTCTTAATCTTTCAAAATCAAATATTCAAGCGATACACCCACCTTAAAAATCCATGTGTCGCCTCCTAACAGTTATGCAAAATTATGAAGCCATGGTTATTTAAATTTTTCAATAAACACAGGTCTTCTATTGGGACTATATTCTTTGGTGGAGACATACATTCACTCTTTTTCACACTTAAATGCTAAAATTATGAAACTTTGAACAAAAAACTGAATATACTTGCTCACGTTTCAAGTATCAACAAGTTGATTTTAATAGCATACCAGAATGAACTGAAACCAATGGAAGTCTGGAAGGTAGGAAAAACATTTTTAATTCACCGTTCCAGTAGTATGCTTTGGGAAATGATTGTCAGTAATGTTATGTGTATGAAAATTGAATATATTAGGCACACACAAACATGCAAAATGGATGGTATGTTCCTTTAAACATGTTTTTTTTTTTTCATAAATGACACCAAAATGAGTCAATAAAATGTCAGTCAAAATGACACGTAANTTTTTTTTTTTTTCATAAATGACACCAAAATGAGTCAATAAAATGTCAGTCAAAATGACACGTAATCGTCAGACTACATTTTGGAAAATAGAAAGGAAGTGGGACAAAGGAAGCGCCAGTGAAGTCAGCCCATCAGTGGCTAAGTGCCTCTTTACCTCCTCCGACCACAAAATGACCTTCTGGCATGACGGATGGGGTGAAACAAGCAAACACACATCAGTCATGAAAGACACACACTTTTCAGAATGTGCTATACTTACAGAGGAGGCACAATTCCGTAGAGTTGGGAAGCACTTTCCCTTCCGCCGTCACAGTGATGAAAAGGTTGTGCTTTGAGAGGAAAAAAAAAAGAATAAAATGACAGCGAGAGGGACAGATGCGAGCTCGGTTATAAGTCTCTCCATCAGTCCTGTAGTTGCTGCATAGACACCCCTGGGACACCCCTACGCAGAAACATCTGGAAGGAATTGTCAGAGGGATTGATGCTCTACCTAGAGTAATAAAAAATGAATTTTGCTGCCGTGATATAAACACAAATGACCTGGGCCATGATGCATTTGGTTAGATCCTCTTAGATCCTCCTGTATCGTTCTCTTTTTCACTTCCTCTCTCGTGTTTCTTGGCTTAGCACCATATGCGCTGTTTGAGCAGAGCATTGAAAACAGTGTGTGCTTTGGAAAATATGGACATTGCCTTCAATGTTGCTAAAACCACAATATAGTTAATGTGTGCATGATTCTGGGCACCTGTTTAAAGGTGTCTTAAAGGACCATACCACCCATTTTGCATGTTTGAGCCTAATATATTCAATTTTTACACACGTAAGGTTCCTGACAATTGTTTCCCAAAGGATAAAACCGTATTTCAGCTTTCCTGATATTTTGCAAAATCTCTTAATCTTTTAAAATCAAATATTCAAGCAATACACCCACCTTAAAAATCCATGTTTTGCCTGCTAATAGTTACACAGCCTTATGAAGTCACAGTCGTTAAATTTTTTGATAAATGCAGGTCTTCTTTTGGGACTATATTCCCCGGTGGAGACATACATTCACTCTGCGCTTTTTATTGTGCTTGAACACTAAAATTACAAAACTTTAAAAAAAACAAAAAAAAAACCCTCAATACACGTCTTGTTCACAATGATGGATTATCTATCCCAAGAACGTTCTAAGTATCAACAAGTTGATTTTAATAATGTACCAGGATGAACTGAAACCAATGGCGGTTTGGAATTTTTTTTTTTTTTTTNGGAAATGATTGTCAGTAACCTTACTTGTATGAAAATTGAATATATTAAGCTCAAACATGCAAAATGGATGGCACGGTCCTTTAATATCAGGATTTAAAAAGCAGATGCTGCATTCTGGCCTCGTTGCAGAGACATAACGATCTTTAAAGCCGCCGCACTGTACAGTCCAATCTTTGAACGCTCTCTACATGGATGACTAGACAAGGAAGAGAGAAGTGATACATTAAACATGAATTGTTCGAAGGACACAGACCACATAAAAGCATGTGGGACATGGTCAGAGGCACTGTGCGCGACGTGAGTCAAGGGGACAGATTTGCAGAGAATCTTTTAATGTGCGTGGTTGTGCTTAACATTGTTTAGAGCTCAGTGATTTGAGATTATGACCACAGGGGGCAGCCCGAGGGCATTTTTATGATGAGCTTTGAGAAACGTCGCAAATCATATATGCCGAGCTCTTTAAGGTAGCCATTTCTTTCTTCGACTCACCCACAAGGGAAATCTTTGCAATCTACATCAAGCTTGGGCTCAAACCGAAAGTAGAATTATTGCAGTGGTATTCCTTATTCGGACGGTAATGTATAAAATTGCGAAGGAATCCCTTAAGATGGAAAGATTTGGGTTTTCTGCCCACATCAGTAATCTCCACCAGTGTTTTAACACAGAGGATCCGCTCTGCTGCTAAGCTGTCAGGGAAGTGTTTAAGTCGTGGCCTTGAAAGTTGTGCTAAGAGCCTCAGTGTGGCTTCTGCTGCACCAATGATTCCTGGGATACTCGTCAGGTTCCACCCCGCCAGCTTGCCTCCAGGGACCTCTTCATTATCTGTCATTAAATGTTTTAGAGTTTGCATAATTGATCCTCTCCAATAAGTCGTCATTGATTTATGGAGGTCTGGGCTGAAGGAGGAACTGGTTAAAAATTCATAACCCTGCTACACGTCTTCACAATCCATTAGCTGCTCCTGGACCCAAAGTCCTTCCATTGATTGACCTTGTGCTTAGAATCTCATGGACTCTGCATTTTTTCCACTTTTATTGCACTGTGGGAAGAGTTATGTTTCAGCTTTTCCCCCCAGATAGGTTTGTCTTTGATTTTCTCTTTTTCTATTGACTCTCTCTGTCTCTCGCTCGCTCTCTGTCTCTCTATTTCTCCATCGAAACTGAAGACCTTACTCTGAGACGATGAATAAATAAAGCATGTTCCATAAACAGCTTTCCACTATTATTTAAGCTTCCAGGACCTCGCGCTCTGACAGCCTTCTTTCCCTGCCATCAAATTCAAGTGTGTAAATTTTCTAAAAGGCTCTGAATGTTTTATGATGATTTCAGGGAATGATGGAGTAATAGCTGAATAGTGAAGCTATTACTTTTAATATTTATATTGAGTGCTTTGAATCATTCATGTGACAGGATGTAAAATCAGAGCTGCGGGACGTATGTACTTCACAACCACAGCCACTTGGTGAAAAATATTTGTTTTCTTGAGCAGCTGTTCCAAACCAGCCATCCATCAGGGCGAGAGGGCGATGTTCTTTTCCATTAATTTTAATCATACCTTGAGAAGAGGTTCTTCTTGGAAAGCATTAGTTCATTGATAGAGAATCCTTGAAAAAAAAAATTCAACAAATCTTTGAGAGCATTGTGTTCATAATTCAGAGGTCAGGTTGTCAGAATGTTGTGGTCTGGACTTTTTTTGTTGTACCTCATATGCTACATAATGCTATGTAACGTTCTTCAGGTCAGCTCAGTTGCGTGGGTTCAGAAGCTAGCGGCTAAATGTTTCATGTAGATGAAAATGTCACCTCATTTGACTTTCTTTTCACAAGTTTACTTCCAAAATATTGTACTCCGTCACAAGTCAGTGTAGCCTATACAACAGCTTAAAGGACCATACCGATGATTGTGCATGTTTGAGCCTAATACTGTATATTCCATTTTCAGACACTTAACGTTACTGACAATAATTTCCCAATGCATACTACTGGAATGGTGAATTTAAAAAAAAAAATTCCCACCTTCCACATCGCCATTGGTTTCAGTTCATTCTGGTACGCTATTAAAATCAACTTGTTGATCCTTGAAACGTTCTTGGGATAGGTAATCCATCATCATCAATAAGATGTGTATTCAGGTTTTGTAGAAGTTTTGTAATTTTAGTGTTTAAGCACAATAAAAAGCAGAGTGAATGTATGTCTCCACCAGGGAATATAGTCCCAAAAGAAGACCTGCGTTTATGGAAAAATTTAAATGACCGTGACTTCATAAGGCTGCATAACTATTAACAGGTGAAATGTCAATTTTTAAGGTGGGTGTATCACTTGAATATTTGATTTTGAAAGATTAAGAGATTTAGCAAAATATCAGGAAAGCTGAAATATGGTTTTATCCTTTGGGAAGTGATTGTCAGTAACCTTACGTGTATGAAAATTGAATATATTAGGCTCAAACATGCAAAATGGACAGTATGGTCCTTTAAAAGTTTTGTTGAAAGTCAGTTAAAATGTTACCATAATTGCATGGCATAGTTCTCTGGATTACATCATTTTTATGTGTCACTTACATTAGAGGGCGTAACAGGTCCACTCAGCTCTTAGAGAAGCGAGACCAGACCTGGGACTCGAATCAGATCAGGTCAAAATTATATTCAGTCTAATCATGTCGGGTTGGGTCCTGTGATATTGCCTTGGGTCTCATGTCTGTGAGTCAATGTGTCTGACACCTGAATGAACCTGAGGGGGCTTCCTATCAGCTCCAATCATGTGGGGCATCATAATTAAAACAGGTCAAATTGTGATTTTTTTAAGGTGAGATCAGGAATGTGAACTGAGGCGCATGAAAAAAAATGGAGTCCTTCTTTGCAGGTGTGAGGAACGAGTTGAAAGAAAAGCTGCTTGTTAATTTGTGGCACATCCTGCTGCTGCAGGTAACAGTGTTCTCTCTGTTTGGGTTGACCCCATTTTGGATTTAGTCTAATTATCCTGGGTCTCTTTCGAGTTGGATGCGACTGTCCTTGGGTCCCTTTCAGGTTGGCTTTCTTTTTTCTTTTTTCTTTTTAAATTATTTTTTGTACAGCAGGTTCAGGTAGTTTTCCACAGGTCTGCGTCTGATCAGGGCCAAAATTTTGAAATCTATAAAATAAATTATTAGTCGCAGTCTCTGTACTCTGAAGCCGAGGACTGTTTTTGCTTGACATTTGTTCTCAGATGGCTTTCATCATGACATTTTTGGTAAGGATTAAAAAAAAAAAAAAAAAAAAAAAAAAAACAGGGCCTTTGCAAATTTGAGGCTTTGTTTTGTTTTGTTTTTGTTTTGTCCTTTTGGTACAGGGAGCTTTAGTCTGTGTATCTTGTGCTATGTAGAGCTTTGCAGTTAAAGGCCAGTTTATTCTTGCGGGTATCAGGCAGCCGTGTCCTGAGGGAATGAGCTCTTTCATGCACAGTTAGTGCACTTGACTCAGCATGGAGATGCTCTCAGATGGAAAAGCCATGTTTAGAGGATGTCTTATGAGACATTAAAGCACTACTCTTCCATTGTTTTAGCTCCTCCTAAATGTCACTTTCCTCTCCTGAGCCTGCCTGTCACCCATAATACCGTGGGACGTGACTGAAGAAGGCCTTTTCTCTGCTCCCACTGAGGACAAACAATGTAAACTCACCACTCCATTACTGTGTTCTTCATTGCTATCCTTTATATACAATATTGGTTAAAGAAACAAGAAATTGAAAGCAATCAGACAAGCCTATCCTCCTTTAGAATCATTTTTGTTAACTATTGTTGGCTCATTTTCTCAACCTAAATTCTTACTTGCATTATTTTTCATTTCATTTCTAGCTCTACTTGGATGGTCTTTCTGTCAGCCCAGTGTGAGATAGGGACTAGACTTGGCAAGTCACAAGTTCTTTTGATTGTTTTCTAGCTGGTTTTAGGACGCATTACCGCCCCCTACATTGTGACTTACAGGCACAGCTGTGTTCCTCAATGAAATTTAATTGGAACGATCAACCATGTAGAAACTGCATATGAATCATAATTTGGGTTACTTCTGGTTTTACTCATAAGTGAAAGCAATTTAATAAAGTTACCCAAGATAAAACAGCAAAATTTCCAAACACAGCACATTTTGACATCAACAATGAAAAAATAGCATCTTTTTATTTGGCTTAGGTAATCTACCGCTTGTGTCGGCAGCTCCCACCATCTGAGGAAGGAGGCCTTTGTTAGTGCATTCATTGCTGGGCCCTCAGCCTAGTTACAGGAAGATCTACAGGTCCAAATCAGTGTTTACCAGAGATGCAAGCTCGTTGAATTGCTATCCATTGAATCAAAACCACAGATGCAGTGGTTAGCATTCAATTTTATTCTTTCACTTCATCATGTTTGAAACTAGAAAATCACAAATTCAAATCCAAAATCTCGGAAGAGTCAGATAACGTTGATGTGCAACATGAATGAATAAAGCTGAGCAGACACCAAACAATTTTCGGGCCGATTTTACCTCAGTTTGATCGGATCTGATTCATTTTAGAGTCGGGCTGAATTTCCACCCAACCCACAGCTGTTAGACGTGCTGTGTAAGCAGGGTCCTGAAGTAAGTTTTACGGCCAACTCGAGGAAAGATTTGGTTGCAAGATACTCTGATGAATTTCTTGCATGTCAGAAATTTTGGGAGACGGCTAATCTGATTAGTGAAAAGGTACCTGAGTGTGTTTGCATGAGGGGAACAGCTCAATTAACAACAAATGTGGTGCAAGCAGCAGAGCATGTGGACAGAAAAACTGAGAGCAGATTACAGAGCTGTAGCAACAAAGTAGGATGGACTCCACCATTCTTTTTTTTTTTGTTTTTTTCCATTTTGCACTTTATTCTTTGTTTTTGCTTTTTTAAAATCCTTCCGTTTCCTCTTCTTTGTGAGTTTACATCTAGTTTAGGATGCATTACCGCCTCTACATTGTACAGGCACAGCCATGTTCTTCAATGAAATTTAATTGGAATGGTCAACGGAAAAAGTGAAAGAGCCAAACTTACAGTACATCCTGTTTAAACGTAGAGTGTAAGTGCGCGGTCAGACATATCGATTGCGACGTCTAGTGTAAGCACAGAGATTGGTGGCGCTGGCAGTGAAGGATGGTTGATTCAATCATACAGTGTATGATAACGCAACGCATATGATCACTGAAAGTCGTACATTGTCTGCCTGGCTTAATGCTTTACTCTAACGTAGCGATTACCTTTTCCATCTTTGAGTAAGACATTATAGAAGGAAAGCAAATTAGCAAATAATTCTACTGCATATATTCTAAAACATATAAATTTCATTAAAATAGTCACAGCAAGAGGAAAAGCCTTAACTCTTTAATACTTACTTTTTGGGAAACTAATACATAAAATACTTCCTGAGTGGAGCCAAGAGATCTTTTTTCTTACTAATGTGCTTTAGCCTTAAACAGACAAAGACATACAGTATGTCAGAGGTCTATTTCATACATTTTCAGACTTAGTCAAAGCTATCAAGCAGTTGGAGCTGAAGCAGCGTTGAACTCCATATGCAGCGCCTACAATAACAAGAAGACAGGATTGTCTGAAACGGTGGAGAAAGGACAGAAATGAGCTGAACTCAATAACACTCTGCTTCTTTAACTTTATGTTTAGCCACGTGGAATAGCAGTTGAAATCAGACTCTTGGTTACTGTCGGTGGTGGAATTACTGACCCATTTCAGTAAATGCGGGTGAGATTCAAAAATGAAATTAGATTTAAGACCGTGAGGACCGCTGAGGTGTGCGCCCCATCCCCCACTCGGTATTGCTGTTTTAGATGAATGGTAATGACTTTTGTGAATTCAAACGTTAGTATAATTGAGAAAGAGATGCCGTGACTGGAACAGATGTTTCATATAGACCTCATCTCAGACACTGTGTGTGTGAGATGCTACTTGTGAGGACTGATTTGTGGCCAATCTTTGCGTGTCTCATAGCAATTTGTAGGTAAATGATTGCAGGTTACAGCAGATTTAACCTTTGTCTATCTTTTTTTAATTTTAATTTGCATTGATTTTGTCCTAAAAAGAGCTGTACTGTAAAAAAAAGAGAAGAAATTTACTAGATAGATAGATAGATAGATAGATAGATAGATGTTGTTATGTGAAAATTCTGGTGTTTTTGAGCCATTTTGTATTTGTTGAAAAATAAGTGAGTTTTAGAAAGTGCTTGATATTCTACTTCAGTCTACAAAATTCTAGAAAACAGAGGAATGTCTTGAAAAATAATGAAAAATGACAAAGACAAATATAACAAAAACCAATGTGAGTATAACTGTGCAGATGCACGTCTGGGCTGGCAGTGAAAGTGTGTTGGTGTGTACTGCGTGTTTCTATGTGCACATTTCTATTCATGTATGTGAATATACATCAGATACAGAAATGGTAGACTTTGTGGAAGGCTTCCATGATTATGAAGCAAGTATTCTTTTTCTACAGCTTGTATGCCGTGTATTTGTCCTGCTGTTGAATATACAGGTGATGCCATTCATTTTGCCTTATAGAATCAATCTGTATATCAGCAGAATGGAGCTGAATAGACTAAGATGTGTGATAACCAATTACCTCACATCACCTAAGCAGAGCTAGGAGTGATAGCTTCTTCACATGAAATCAGGAGGCTTACATGCATAGAAAACCCAGAAGAGTGAGACCCCAGTCACACGAGGAAAATGCAATGTGAATTTCATTTGCGCGTCTTTGCAAATATTCGCATCGGATGCTGGATGTTTGGTGACGTAGTGACTTCTAGCGGGTCCAGAAACATAGCTGCAGACTCAAAAATGAGAATGTAGCTGAATCACCTCTGACACAGTGTCAACACAAACTACATTATTAGTGTCATAAAGTTTTTATTTGTTATAGGACTGTTTGTGTTTTTATGCTCACATAATATTTGCATAACCAAATGCTCAATAAGGTCGCATGTCTTGGCTACCTGTAATGCAAGTTAGCTATAAATCTACATGCTAGCTAACTGGCATGCCACAGCTAGCTTGCATGTTAGCTAACTATGAGAAAGCTAGCTAGCTAACCGGACAATAAGTTTACATAAAGTCACTTATTTGTACTATCAGTCCTGTCTCACGACTGACTGCAAATCATCCTGCATCTTTTTTGTGGAGAAGTTTATACTCCAGCAGAACAGAGTTGTTCAAAATCAGGTGAGACACAGTTAATATGATACCTTCCGCCATTTTAGACTACAGTTCCCTACATTCTGGTCAGCTGTATCAAGATGGCTTTGTAAGCCACGTGAATTTGTGTCTCAAAGTTCACCACAGTTGAACTCTAGGCGAAAGATTTATCAACGCGAAAACACCATGTGGATTTTTTATTTTGCCACCATGCAAATTAATGTTTCCATTGCACAAACGTAGTTCGCTTACAATCTGCATAAACATTCTGAGACTGGTGTACTTTCTACTATAAGCCAGTTAAGCGTAATTAATTCTTTAATTAATTTCATCCATGAATACAGCTTAATTCAAAATTTTGCCTTTATCGCAGGACACAAAACAAAATGGTGTGCATTTAACATATTGATTTTTTCACAGAGCGAAGTGTATCATGCACATAAACACACCGACTGTTGCATAACAGAATGTCTTATTCTGAAAATAAATTTTAAAAAATTAATGTAACTAGCTCACCCAGTTACACCCAAAACACTCAACCTTGATTTCTGCTTGCAGTTTCTCTTTATTAGTTCTAAAAAAATGGCCTCACCATTCAGCTAATATCTACTATAACCTCATTTCTGCTTCATAGCTGATGATGAGAAAATTTCTAGTCTGAAACAGATTAAAATGCTAAGTGAGCACGATTTATTCTGATACATGTTGATGCACTATGATGAGACTAGAGGGCTGGAAGATCATCATGGCCAGATTTATTCTTTAAAAACTAACAGCATGGTTATCATACAGATGAAATAATAGTAGCGTATCTACATTTGTTTGTTTGGACCAGAGCTTTGATCTACTAATAATAATTTGATTTTAAAAATTAATTACCAATTATTAATTCTTCTTAACTTCTTTAAACCATTTTTTCTTGTTAATAATCTGTGTTTTGTAACATTTCAGCAACAGCTGCAACTTAGCCTACTGAATTTTGGTTGATTCTTTTGTTTCTGTTTACTCTCTTAATGCTGGAAAACGATGTGATTATAAGCTGTCATATCTATGACAAGCGAGGTATTAGCACATCATGGAGGTGCTAAGCCCTTTGCTGCGTTGTCTGCCGTGTCTTACCCCTCTCTTCCTGTCTCACCTTCAACAGTGACACCTTTGACTCACAGCGCCATTTCCCAATTCTTGCATGAATATGCATAATGCATATTAATAACACATAACACACCAAACCTTTCTCTCTTGCAACCCATAGATGCACAAAACACGCACAGGCAAGAACACAGGAAGCTGTTTTCTAACAAGACAAAGGTATAGCTAGTGATCCTAAAGACTGCAATAGTCATTTCACCCCTCAATACACGTGTTGAAATTAAAAAAAAAAACAAAAAAAAAANAAAAAAAAAAAAAACACACACATTTATAATTTTGTTGTTCTTAGCGTATTGCCTGTAGTTTATTTAAGAATATTTGTCACAAGAGTAGTACTAAAGAAAAGGCCATGGTGTATTTATGATCAATAGGGTTTACCCCCTTGGAAGTGTGAATAATTGTGATTTATTTGATTATGATACCAACATTTTGTGTGCAAAATTGACATTTTAATATGAATTTGGAGCTCATGAAGGCACCAGGGGTGTCTGTGGAGCACAAATGCGCAACATGCCCGTTATATTTTAATATTACTTTTGTATAAATGGAAATTTTATGCTGATAATGGTGCTAAAGGAAAGGTCTGCAGTCCATGGGGACAGCATGCAAAAGTCTGCACAGAACAGCTTAAGTTAACTGGTGGATTCAAACCCAAGACATTTTTGCTGTGAGGTGACAGATAAACCACTGGTCCACTGTATCACCCTATAGATCTATGTCAGTAAACTAAGTAAACTAAATAAATAAAAGTTTGTTTTGATAGCACTTTTCAAGAACAGACATCACAAAGTGCTTTATAATACAATCCATCGATGCTGAGTCAGCATGTTAGGCATGACAGACTTAAAATTTCCTTAAAATTCCCACAACATGAGGCATCAGTTTTGTATGTTAAAGGACCATACCGGCCGTTTTGCATGTTTGAACCTAATATATTCAATTTTCATACACACACACACACACAAAAATTCTTTTGCTTTATATTTATTTATGCTGACCTGAGAAATTGTGTTTTGAGAGTTTGATATATGTTAATGTTACATGGTATTTGTTACTCTTGTTTTGTGTATTTTTTCTGCCTATTTCAACATGTTCGAAATAAATCAAATCAAATAAGGTTACTAACAACCATTTTGCAAAGGATAAAACCATGATTCAGCTTTCCTGATATTTTGAAACTTTTTTTTAAAATTTACTGTTCACTGTAGTATGAAAATTGAATGTATTAGGCTCAAACATGCAAAATGGATGGTATGATCCTTTAAGATGTGCACCATCCAAAAAATAAATGAACAGTAAGCCTAGGTAAGAGCAAGCCTGAACAGATGAGTCTTAAGCTTCTTTTTAAAAGTGTCCACAGTGTCCACTAATCTTAAGTCCAAAGGGAGAGAGTTCCACAATTTAAAAGCCACCACAAACCCTAATCGGAAGACTTGAGAGACCTGCTTGTGACATAAGGCTGTAGAAGCTCGCTGATATAAGTAGGAGACTGAACCACGCAGAGCTCTAAAAGTGAGAACCAGGATCTTAAAATGGATTCGAAGTTTGTCACATCTGTATTGCTGTGAAGAAGTCTGCTGAAGTCTGCACTCAAAGTGGACTCTCTAAAAGTCCAGAGTGTTGCTGTATGATTGTTTCACGTCTCTCCAGAGATATTCAGTTGGTGTGACTGTATGTCTGGACTCCAGGATGTTCACAGGCTTGAGCTTCTGACTTGTCTACCATAAAGGTCTTATCAGTAGAGTATTGCCAAAAAAAAAAAAAAAAAAANAAAAAAAAAAAAAAAAAAATCTTCCATCACTCCAGAGGACTGCTGGAGTTCTGTAAGACTGTCATCTCCCTGACTACAGCCCTTCTCCCCATTTGTGCAGTTTGGCTGGTGGTAAGCTAGGAAAAGCTTGGCGGTTCCAAATTTGTTCTATTTAAGAATGATTGAAGCCACTGTGCTCTTGCAGACCTTAAAAGCTGCTGACATTTCTCCAGATCTGTGCCTTGACACAATCATGTCAACTGTGGGGCTTTTCATAGACAGGTGTGTGCCATTCCAAATCATGTCCTATCATCTGAATGTATCCCAGACGGACTTTAATCAAGCTGAACACACTGAATTCACTGTATGATGTGGCACAGCGCATCAATGCTCCCAGTGATAGTGTAGTTACAAAGTAATATTACAGTAACTTTGAATATACATTACAATATGTATGTTTGTGGGAGTTCATTTCCTTCCAAAGATTCAGAAATTAATTTGTGAAGCAGGTTATTTACATCAAGAGGGTTCTTGATTAAGAGGGTCTGTTAGATCAAGAAACTTTCAGAAAGCTCAGAGTAAAGAGTTTCTCAGAGGTCAGTGGGTTTAGGAGAGGGTTCCAAAATGGTTTTTGTGGAGAACCCTTAATTATGAGAATGTCATTCATGAAATATTTTGGTAATAATTGGCCTATCATGGACATGTCTAGCATGAACTACATCTCTATTATTATTATTATTATTATTATTGTAATACGATCAATAATGTAGCTTCTAACATTCATTCTTGCCACCAACAAAGTATGAACTAGAACACGCTAACCCAAAGTTTGCCTCAGAAGCAGCACACAGTTCTGACACCGGGTGAAAGCAGTATTATGCTGGTGCTAATATACTCAGTAATCATACGAGCATAATCAGACATTTTCATCATGCTTACCTGACAGGACTAATTAGTAGGTTTGTCTCATTACTGGTCATGTGTTGTGAATCTGGAGGTCTGTTTCATATTCAGGTGTAGCATCATTGTCAACACCCTCTGTGAAGCAGTCAGGAAGATTTCGTATCGATTGAGCGTATGTGATACATGCGGGCCCCATTGTGAAGCCACAGTGCACTTTATACAGATGGATGATTGACAGGCTGTTGTATTTCCTCAGAAGAGTGTGAACCAGTGAACCTGGTTAATAAAACATTAGAAGTGCCTGAGAGGCCTCGCTGAAGGTGGGGGGAGAGGGGGGGCGGTCACTGGTGTTCCACCACTATCACCGCCTCAGAGGGAGCACAGGATCTCCCCATCCTCCAAAGCACATCACAGGGTGTCCATGTGGCCTCATTAAAATCAAGGAGATCACATGTAAGGACCAGAGGAAGAGGGCTAGTCTCGGCTCAAAGCGCTTGGACTCCCAGGGCATTACTCTTTGAGGAGGCGCCACTAGAGAACACAGGGATAAAGCCTCAAACTGTTAAAACAATGGACATTTAACACAGCCTTTGCACTCTCCATTCTCCAGGACTCATTCACCTAAAGCTTCAGAAATAGTACAAAGACAGCACCGCTGCAGCTATGGAGATACCCTGACTTGGCCATGTCAATTTCACCTGATTTGATTTCTTAGATAACTGCATCGGAGGGGGAGATGAAGCCTGGCAGCTAGCTGCGTTATGCGGTGGTCTGAGCCCTCTTTGCGTCGGATGTACGCCATACTGCGAGACATTCCAGGATCTGTTAGATCTCCACTGTTTTCCAGATAAACAATCAGCCTTTCATTATGATGAAGGAGAAAAACGCTGATATATGCAGCTAAACTGCATAATTGGGGCTCGCCAGTGCTCTCTTTTTTTATTGAACTATTTATTTTTCATAATATTTCAATAATTTACACGGTTGATTGTGTAAAGAGTGGGGGGNGGAGACTGAGCTGTTAGGCCCATTTTCTAAGTCGTTGCGTTTGTTCAGCTGTCTGCCTCGCTGTTGCATGCATTTCATCTTTTCCCTGCTTTATTTACTCTAGTCTTTGGATGCTTTCCTAGTCCTGTATTAAAGCTCTGCAGCTTGGCGGGGACGGTGCGGCTGTCAGAGTGAGGGTGCCATTGTGCATCATCACTGCCTTTAATGGCTGGTATCAAGTTCTGACAAGGCTGCTTAAAGCAATGGGCTTAGCAAAATGAGAGGCTGGGCGGCTGGTGCACCTTCGCGATCTGGGATAAATAAATGGCTTATTTTAGTTTTAGTCTTATACATTTCTTGTAACCAGCAGCCCTCAGTCGCAGGTCACACTTATAGCTGACTTTCCTGTTTAAGAAGAAGGTCAAAACCTACTATACAAGACAGTATTGTTAGGGAACACTTACGATGTAGGGATGTCATTAAAAAGCTGCTGTCAAACTCAGGGCACTCTCTGACCAGGTCTGCAGTGAGAAGAACACCCATAATGAGTGGGTGGTGCAGGAGGAGGCAGAGCGCCGCGATGGTTTGTTTATGGATACAGTGGAAGAAAGCTCTTGTTTTCGGGTGGACGAGGGCTCACAGTGAGCAGAGGGTAATTATGCTCCATCCGGTGGCTTCGGGATGCCTCACAAAACCTGACACAGGAGGCCAGGCATGCCAGGCAAATGTGGGAGTGAGGCGGGGAGGCGAGCGCAGGAACAAACGGCGGTGACAGTGATATTATGGTGCTAGCAAACACACACACACGCACATTCGCACACATACATAAACACACACCATCCGTGTAACTGGCATGTGCCCCAGGAAGGCAGAAATGCCAGGGAGAGAGGAAGCGGCAGAGTTAATTAGGGCTTGGATACACACTCTTAGGGCTCTCACACCTCACTCACCTCCAGCCTGCTTCCTTCCTGTCATTGTTCCCAGCAGTTCACCCAGGGAGAGACACACACAACAAGATGGCCCCCAAATAGCTGCTCCCTCTTTGACAAGTTTACCTCAGTACACTTAGAAGGAGTGCTGGAGAGGACTGTGTGTTTGTGTGTGTGGGTGGCTGGGTGTGTATGTGTGTGTATATGTGTGTACAGTAGTCTTACATTTAACCGTTCTTAGCCGAAGAGCCAAAATGCAGGGACTCCAGCTGTTTATCTACTCATTATCCAATTATCACTCTCACAGTTAGACAACGTGGAAAAGTGAAACTTTCCTGTGAGAACAGAAGTGCAGATCGTGCTACATGTTGAGTGTACACTTGCCCAAGGTGACAGAAAATAGATATGACAAATAAGGGTAGAGGTGTGCTGCGTTATGTTAGGAGACAATATGACATATTTTAGACTGTAAGCCAACACAAACAGTGAGACGCGTTACTTGATATATTGAATTTATCGTACACATTCTAAATTTGTTTGTTTCTGCACATATTATAAGTCTACAATATCGAGCCAATATTCATTCGCTGATGTGACATTTGCATTTTTTTAAATTATTATTACAGTTAGATGCAAGTATCTGATTTTAATTGGATTTTTGTATTAATCCTGGATAAATTAAAAAAAAAATAGAAATAGAAACCATCTTCCTTGGATTAACGTATTTTCTATTCAAAAGATCCTGTGATTAAAATAGTCGTGAAACAGATGGTGAGAGGAACATCACGAACCCAGAACCCAGAGGAGTTGCTGTTGATTGTTCAGACATCTGGCATATGCTGAAATCCTGGCCATATTTTGGTTCAAATTTTTCAGGATTATATTATTATTTTGCACATTCATTCATCTATACACAATCCACGTTAAATGTCAACAGAGAATTGACTTTTTTGTCCAGTCCTTGTCACTTTTAGTTTGTTTTAATTAACAGAATTAACTATGAGTACAGTACACTACAATACAATCTAACACACACTTTTCTGTCGATAAGAGAGGTGCTTATTATGTCAGGAGAGATAATGGTTTCGGTTAATCTGCCTCCCAACCTGCACGGTGGAATTATTGACAGATTTCAGGTGTTGCCTGTAACACCATTGGCAATCCATCTGTTTTCTCAGAAAAGTTCCCTAATTGGCAAACTCAATACTTAACTCCTCCTGCCCCTCAGTGCAGGAACGCAACGAGCGAGGAATTCCATGGAAATTTTCTCTGTACGAGCTCAATTTGATGAGAGTACGGAAAAGTTACGTGCAATGTTTTTCACTCGTGCTGCTCGTGAACAACGGTGAAGGAGAGTGTTGTTGTGTTTTGTGTCTTGTGTTTGCACTGATTGAGGAACATGCAGGCTGATGCTTTGGCAGATGTACAGAACGTCATGTATAATATATGTGCGCTCTTTCAGCTATGCACAAAAGCCAGATGTTCTATCAGCCGGTACCTGTGCCGTTAAAATGTTGGAACACGCTGCTGCAAACCAAACAACAACAAACAAGTGTGTTCTGTTACCAACAGCAGCCATTTTGGAGCAAAAGACAAAGGATTTATGGAGATTTTTTTTCAGCAGGGGAATGGCTAAAACTTGAGTTTAAATAACCATACCGGCAATATTGCTTGTTTGAGCCCAATATATACAACCTGCATATACATATGTTAGGTTATTGACAGCCAATTTCCAAAACATAAAACTGTATTTTAATTTTCCTGTTATTTTTTCAAATCCCCTAATCTTTCAAAATCAAATGTTCAGGTGATACACCCACCTTAAAATTAAATGTTTCACCTTCTATCACTTATGCACGATTGTAGAAGGCACGGTCATTTTAATTGCTCTATATGGGACTATATTTCCTGGTGGAGAAATATGTTTTCCATGCAGCTTCGTGCTGGATCGGTTAAATACTTTGCCAAAAAAACCCTAATACACATGTTCACTGTGATGGATCACATATTTCAAGGCTGTTTAACAACTCTACAAGTAGATATTAATAGCGTACTGGAATGAACAGTCTGGAAGGTAGGGAAAAAGAAATCTAAAATTTACCACTAACATAGTATATTTTGGGAAATGGTTGTCAGTAACATAACATGTATGTGAATTGTACTGTATATTGTGGACTCAAACATGCACAATCACCTGTATGTTCCTTTAAAGGATCATATCATCCATTTTGCATGTTTGAGCCTAATATATTCAATTTTCATACACGTAATGTTACTGACAATCATTTCCCAAAGGATAAAACAGTATTTCAGCTTTCCTGATATTTTGCAAAATCTCTTAATCTTTCAAAATCAAATATTCAAGTGATACACCCACCTTAAAAATCCATGTTTCTCCTGCTAATAGTTACACAGCCTTATGAAGTCATGGTTTAAATTTTTTGATAAACGCAGGTCTTCTTTTGGGACTATATTCCCCGGTGGAGGCATACAGTCACTCCACAATTTTTATTGAGCTTAAACACTAAAATTATGTAACTTCTAAAAAATCCTGAATACATGTCTTGTTGGTGATGATGGATTACCTATCCCAAGAACGTTTACAGTATCAACAAGTTGATTTTAATAGCAGAATGAACTGAAACCAATGGAGGTCTGGAAGGTAGGAAAAACATTTTTAATTCACCGTTCCAGTAGTATGTTTTGGGAAATGATTGTCAGTAACATAACATGTCTGAAAATTGAATATATGGTAGTATGGTCCTTTAAAGAGAAAGAGTTTTTTTCATGTGTAGAATTGGACTACAAGAAAATGGCGTTTGGACCCCGAACGTGGTTTCTAAGAGTCTCTGCGAATGCATCTTTGGAAGGGTGACAGACAGCGTTCTCTCTCAGGGCAAAACAAACAGCTGCACCATATGGGTAGGACATACAGCGTCACATCTGAGCCACAACAGAGGGATGCGGGACTACTGGGAATGCCAAACTCGTGCAGTGAAACCTTAACCTGTCTGTGTTTAATGGCCTGGTCAGTCACGTTCTTGCAAATGCAACGCGTTTGGCATTCATTAGTTGCGGGGGTCTGAACTGTGCCCTGCGATGAAAGCACAGCGTCAGGCACCAGCTCTGATGCCACTGTGAGCAAGCGAAGGGGGGGGGGGGGNTGCTCGACTTAGACCCACCCCTGGGTATCCATCACACACAGCCATCACTCGGGAGTAGAGATAGACCTGATAAATAAATCAACTTAGAGGCCTGCTGAGGTTTCAGGGCCTATTCGTCTTTGTGAGTGCAGCAGGGTGAGCTAGAAAGAAAAAAAAACTTTGACTTCTTCACGCCTTGGTCCCAGTAGGCTTGAGGACCAAAGACACCAACTCTGTGATTCTTTCAAAAATTAAATATATTCACTTATCTGAAAGGCCCAGGCTGAAGATCCTCATCTTTTTTCTTTCTTTTTCTTAACATCATAGATAAAAGTGTGAGGACTTTCCCATTGGCTTTCAATCGGCAGCTCTTTGAAAACTCATACTTAATGACTTGAAGGTCTTTTAGAACTTACTTTGGGGCAACAATTTCTGAACTGCTCCTTTTATGTGGAGGAGTAGAAAAAGCCTATATGAAAACATCAGGGAGCTTTAAATGACCCCAACTTTAGAAAGAACAGTAGTTAATTGAACAGGACTGACTTCACTCCAGTGCTTCCCTTCGTTTTTTAATCCACTCCCCAAACTTTTATTTGCACTCTTATTTATTTATTGCGGACAAGACTACAAGGCGCGTCTTCAATTTTGATTTGGAGTTTCTCTGTGGTAACTTTACAGATTGTGACATTACAGTCAGCAGTGTTGAGACACATTCAGTTCATTCATGGTGAGGTTTTTTTTTTTTTTTTTNGGTTTTTTTTTTTTTTTGCATTGGGGTGCAGGAGGTGAGGGAGTGTATGTAGCTGTGTGTTTACCATGATTAAGCGTCACCCTGTCAAACTCATGGCAGAGTTTCATCTCCTTTTTTTTGCCCTGAACTTCAAATTAAACTCTGGTGGATTTTATAATTTTACCTCATCAAAACACCCCAAGGAACAAAACAAAACAAAGAACGGGTTGGGGAGGAGGGAGGGAATCAGGAGACAAAAGCTCAATCCATATTCCCTGTGCACTCTGTCTCAGTTAGAAACTTAATGGTTGTGTTTACCTTCTCCCCCTGAATGTTTTCTCTCAAGGCCTCCTTTAACATACTGTATTTGACTCTAGGAAACATTTCATTCGATCTTATTTTCCTATCGCTTCCTTATTCCGTTTGTTCTCAGCTGCTGTTAAGTTTGCTGCAGTTTGGCAAGTGTTACATAGCCTGAATGGGAGACGTGTCTTAAGGCATATTTCTCCCTGACAGAGGCTGCTGTATGAGAGGGTGACAGCATCGGCTGGAAATTCTTTCTTCCTTTGTGGTAAGCATGCACAACACCCCTGTGATTAAAATCTCCTTCTGATATTTCTATCAAGATTTCTATGAAGAGACAGACAGGGGAAAGAGGCTGCCAAAATAGTGCGCAGACAAGACAAGCAGAAACATCCTCAGTGTGCCGATACCATTCAAAAGAACGGCGGGTATTTAAAATATTTAAGCCGAGTGGTTTGGCATNCCCCCCCTTTTGTTTATTGTTTGTTGATTGCTCACACGGTTTGCATCAGAATACATTTGCAGGCGACGATTCCAAACCCTGAGCGATACATGTTGCGCGGAACCATGGACTGTCGCTCCCAGAGAACAGGAGGATGTGACACACGAAGAACGTCCCTGCCACACACTTGCTGACAGTGCTGCATTTCAGCCCGGCGCGGCACTTCAGAGGTGGAGGCGAGTATCACCTGCAGCAGCCTGTCATCTCTTAAGCATCAGGTAATTGTGTTTCCACCGTACAATTATGTACCGCGAGCCCACAAACAGCAGCCGGCTTTAGGTCTGCTGCCTCGCAGTATCTCCACCATATCTGAGACAAAAGAGTCATTTACATTCTCTCTCTCTCTCTCTCTCTCTCTCTCTCTCTCACTAACAAAAGCTTATTTAACCCAAGGTTAGATTGCAACAGTGAGGTGATTGCCTGGCCCTTTTCCAGCTCCCATTATCAGAGGGGCCACCACCTAATCTGAAGGAGCAGCTCTTCATTAATGTATTATTAACAAGCCTGTTACAGTGTAATGCAGGAAGAGGCTCTCCGCTGGGGATAGTCCTAATGGGGAGGACAAGAGTGCGCCTACCGAAGCAGATTACAGCAAAAGGCTAACGAACTGGGCTGAGAGGAGGCCGCCGATCATCATCTCCACATCACAAAGAGTCCTCTTACCAATTAGCTTAATTGCATTTTTGGAACGTTAAAGGCAACAGGGCTTAATTGAAAGTCATTCTTACCCCCCACAGCGACGGCGACGCGTCATCAACAATCACATCGGCACGTACGTGACATCGCATCAAATGGAATTAGCGTTAGATTGTTGACTCATTTACGAGCGATGATGTTCATGAAACTGCGGAGATGGTCAATACTTTGTAAAATATGAAATATTCACACCACTAATCATCGACTTTGTAGCCCCATGGATGCAATCTTTTAGTTCCTGCCCTCATCAATTCCTGACAAAAGTTTAAAATTTTTCACCTCTGACTCCAAGATAAATAACAGAAAATTATAAAGTGAATTTATGCAGCACTGAAATTGAGCTTGAACAATCAAATCACCCATCAATACACATGGTGCACATGGGAAGGAAAAAAAATCAAATTTTTAATTTAATGAAAATTATTATTAAAGGACCATACCATCCACATGTTACGTTCCACCCCACGCTTTTTGTTGTGCTTAAATGCCAAAATTGTGAAACTTCAAAAAAAACCTGAATACATGTCTTGTTGGTGATGATGGATTACCTTTCCCAAGAACATTACAAGTTGATTTTAATAGCGTACCAGAATGAACTGAAACCAATGGCGGTCTGGAAGGTAGGAAAAACATTTTTAATTCACCGTTCCAGTAGCATGCTTTGGGAAATGATTGTCAGCAACATTACATGTATGAAAATTGAATATATTAGGCTCAAACATGCAAAATGGGTGGTATGGTCCTTTAAATGTAGAAAAAAATATTTCATGTAGCCCATTTTATTTGTGAACAATTTGCCACAAGAAGAGAATTTTCATAGAATTCAAGTGTTTTGATTCTCTGCAGAAATTTCTGGCATCTGGCATCTGGTGTGGTGTACCACCAAAGGGCACTTCAAGAGTCAGAGACCACCCACTGATGTGGGTCCTATCTAGCTTGAGATTTATTAAATTATTAGACTGATGAGGCTCACATGGATTTGCACAATTATACATTGCAACTTGAGAGGTAGAGATGGAATAATAGGGAAGCATCAACCCTCTTACAACCTCGCTAACACGCCATATGTCTCCTGTTTTCACTGGAGTGTTGATTGTAACCCTAATTAAAGAAAAACATATTTATGTGACCTCTTTCTAGCCCAGAGTACTATCTCGTAGCAAATAACCGGAGCTGTATTTATGAGGCTTGAGCTTTGGCTTTGTGCACAACCTTCCAATAAGCACAGATCCAAACTCCTCCTGCCTAGAAGCACGTGTTCCTCCCACCACGCTTCACACTCCCTCTCTCCTCTCTAATTGACTTCATGCCTGTTCATGAAAAGAATCCTGGTTTCCACCTGCTCTGCCTCTATTCACAGCGTAACACCAAATTCTCCTGTGCTCTCACTCTATTAACAGAGATCATACCCAAGTTCAGCTCCCTGCTATTATTGCAGGAGATGCTAAAATCTCATTTTCAACTCAATTTAACCTGGTCCACCTCGAGGGGGAATGGAAAGTCCTCTCTCTAACTTAATTATGAGCATACAGCACTGGAAATCAAGAAAATCGTTTCACATTTTGATTGTAAGAAACAACCACAGTTACATTATTCCTTAAGCATGGATGTATATGCATATATGTAGATACAATTTGTTATGTATTGTACCAATATACTGTGTATGTTGGATGTTGGTTCTATCCATGAGGTCAAGTTGAGTTGTAAAAAAAAAAAAAAAATCCTGCTTTAAATATTCATTCATTTAATTCAATGTTTTTCAAGAAGGTATCCCGATTTGATTTCATAATTTATTGATTTTATGCAGTTAGTTCAAATGACCTAGATAAGTGTGTCTGGCTTTTAGGCTTTTTTTTTCTTTTCTTTTTTTTAAATAATAAATTCCATATAATGAATTCCATTTCACTGCATTCAAAGACCTATTACCTGGCTTTGTGCATGACTGCTAGCCTCCTTGCATGGCAACTTCCTCCTCTGCAAACATACAGTTTACGAGATAATATAACGCCATCCAGCGCCATCGCTGCATGCACGGAGGTGTGTGTGCCTTCTCGGAAAGAGTTCAGTCATGTTTTCATTTTATCGCGGTTTGGATATTCATGTGCTTTCGTAGATGACAGGCCTAATTCACACCCGGCACTGCAAGACGGAGGGTTTTCTCCTAACAAGAGTAAGAGGTGACATTTATGTAGCATCCTTGAGGAGGTTGTCTGTGGCTGTTGCTTTGAGCTCCCCTGAAGCAGATACACAGATCCTTAGCAGAAGCAGTCTGGCTCAGTCTTTAATGGTACACCAATACCAGCTTCGGAGTGATATGGAGGCTTCTGTCTGCATATCTAACACAGGTATACCTTCCTCTCAGCTATTGAGTACCGTTATCGGACCATCTGTGACTAAGTGCTGCACGGTTACCCCAGTTTTAGAGCGTCAACCCCACCAGCACATCTATGATCTTAATGAATCCACAAGCGTTTTACTGTCAATCAATAATTGAACAGCCACCGAAGGAGCTTTTTCCACAGCTATTTGAAGGGGTGACCGGGTTTACCCTGCAAGTTAAACTGCGAGTTGAGAAGCTTTGCTGGGCTGACATGAAGCTTGTGTAGCCATGCATTATCAATCCAGCTTTTATTGTCCTCATGAGGCAATTTGGTTTGTAGACAGTGGCAAAGAACAGGAAAAAGTTAAAGGACCATACCATCCATTTTGCGTGTTTGAGTCTAATATATTCAATTTTCATACATGGTATGTTACTGACAATCATTTCCCAAAGGATAAAACCGTATTTCAGCTGTCCTGATATTTTGCAAAATCTCTNACAATCATTTCCCAAAGGATAAAACCGTATTTCAGCTGTCCTGATATTTTGCAAAATCTCTTAATCTTTCTAAATCAAATATTCAAGTGATACACACACTTTAAAAATCCAAGTTTTGCCTGCTAATAGTTATGCAGCCTTATGAAGTCACTGTCCTTTAAATTTTTTGATAAACGGAGGTCTTCATTTGGGATTATATTTCCTGGTGGAGGCATACATTCACTCTGTGCTTTTTATTGCACTAAAAGGCTAAAATTACGAAACTTCAAAAAAAAATCAAAAAAACCAAAAAAAAAAAAACCTGAATATACATGATGATGGATTACCTATCCCAAGAACATTTCAAGTGTCAACCAGTTGATTTTAATAGCGTACCAGAATGAACCAATGGAGGTCTGGAAGATAGGATTTTTTTTTTAACTAACTGTTCCAGTGTATGCTGTGGGAAATGGTTGTCAGTAACGTTATGTGTATGAACATCGAATATATTAGGCTCAAACATTCAAAATAGATGGTATGGTCCTTTAATGTCAAGAAAGACTGTAATAAAAATCTTACAGTGAGCTACGTATAAAACTAATATCTGCTGTGTATCTGTTGGTTCTACACTGAAGAATTTTCTATCTCCAACCAGAAGAAAGCAACCAAAGGATGACTCAGATCAGAAAGGACTAATCGGGCCTTCCTACTCGCTCTAGTCACAGGAAGTTGAGACAGGTTAGTAAGATCAGTTTAACTCCTATTCTTTGAAATAAGATTCCCATGCCAATAAATCAAAGGAAAAAGCATACTACATAGCAATAAAGTTTAGAGATGGCGACTCCACTAAATCTGTTTTGAGGAACATACGCACACACATCCACACACAAACACATAGCAAATACGTGGTCTCAGCCGGTTCTTCCCTTCCCTCATTTTCACCTCATTCACACCTAGGGATGCATCTGACTACTATTAACAACAGGTCAAAGCCCAGAGCTGCACACCACTAAGGGTAACACCCCTTCAAGCAACTGTCAAGCCAGGCATGATGTCTATTAACGTCTCAAAATGATTGAAGCTAATATGAATTCAGTCAGGCCTTGACAGATGAGTAATGCATTTTTACAAGTAATTAAACAAAAATATTATTCAAACGGTCATTACCAGATCAGATCTTACATTGAGGTTTAGAGTATGTTAAAGTAATCGCTTAATGCACAGCTACCTCCTAAACTATCATACGCCTTTAGCTCTAAACAGCGCTGACTGATCTGCTTTGAAACGCATCAGGAAGTTCATATGAATTGTGTCCATCAATTTATGGTGATAATTGAAATGAGGCTTGAATGCGAAAGCAACACGTCTTCTGCTTACGAAACTCCCGCCGCCGGCTGGCGATAACAGCGTTCCTGAGCTGCTTTTAGTTGGGAGGTTAAGCAGCTGAGAGCAGAGTTTTTCTTGCTCTGGTATTCCCCACAGGCACCGAAGGAATAGAGGAAGTATGTCCCTTGGTTCTCTTAGCCCTCTTTATCCCAAGACTTCCACAGAATAGACCCGAAACCACTTTAGCTCTGCTTTACGGTATCATCATTGAGTCACTTGTGACATGTAGATGCACAGGGCGCCGGAGATCTACAGATTCATCCATTATTTATGAATTGTGTCGCAAGGATATAAATGCTGCTATCTCATTGTGGGGGTACTTGGCCTTTGGAACCCCCGCTCACAAACTGTGCAATGTATTCACAGATAGTGATGCTGAGCTTTTCATTCCATGACTGCTCATGTGGAGCATATTGCACCTGCCAAGGGAGCTGGTCCAGACTAGACCCAGGCTGTTTGTAATGTGCCTTTCCATTTTTATTTATTTTTTTTTTATGATTTTATGAAGATTTGGGTAAGTAAATGCCTTTAGATCTTCCCAAGAGCCAGGCCTGAGAATTTTTTTTAAAAAAAAGCCGTGTCCTGCAGTCTTCTGGGAGCAGCAAATCCTTCTCCACACAAACTTCCCCTTAATTAGTTGGACTGAGCGTAATGGGAAAACATTAGTGTTGTTATGAGGAGAAAGCGAGTTTGACTGACAAGGTCCTGCTCTTGCCTTTTTGTTGAATTAAAAGAGGATAGCTATCGACGGTTTGGTATATTGAATCGGCCATTTGCATATTTGCGGTTATATTAAAAGGGATTAGCTTTAGCCAGCGAAGCACAACAAACAGAGGGAGGAGGACGGCATGGTTTAATATCACAAATGACACCCAGGGAGTGACCCCCTCGCTCCAAGCCTGATTACAGCTCCTTAATTAGGACAGCTTCTCAGCTCCCACACATCTCTCCCCTGCTCTGCCATGTGCGCCAGGAGTTTAGTCCCAGATTCAATATTTACCCTGCACTCCTCTACTTGTATCAGGAGTTTTTACAGAGGATTCAGGGTGAGTTGGGGGGTAATATAAATCATGAAATCTGCTCCTCGTATGCAGGTGCAAACAAATTAGCTAGGCTGGCATTTAGAGGACTTTAATATTTCGTCACAGATTAAATCAGATATCGTTTACGTGGAAATGTCTTTTACATGAATAATCCGATATTAGGGTTCTGAGTGTTGCATTATTGGCAGCTGTGCATCTGTGGTTGGAGAACAAAGGTTATTCTGCTGGCTTCTGTTGACAGCTCACATTCTACATAAAACGTCACAGTAACAAAGTTGTCTGATTGATTTTGGAGGCCTGAGGGATTGGTAATCATTCTCCAGGTGAGATAATGCATGGGCATGAATATAAATATACATGTAAGGGGATTCCTCTGTAGGTTTTCTTGCAGCATATCAATCAAGCTACATGCTGTCACTGCTTATTCAAAGAATGAGGCGTTACTGTCGTTAGCACACAGGATTTGGCAACCTCAGCTTGAGTTTTTTGATGGAATCCTGGTCAAAGCAGATGGGTGATTTCTTTTCATGAAATTGCAAATTTGGAAATTTATTTGTATGTTTTTGTCAATTAGTTTATTTTAAAATTATCGTTTCATCAGGCGCTGAAGCCTGCTGGGTCCTAGGACAATATTCCTCTTTGGGAGAAGTTTTTCCATTGGTTGTGTCTATTTTATAATTTCACATAACATTAATTTCACAAACTGCTCAAAACACATTGTTTCCAATCAAAAATTGCATAACAGTGAATGTGAATAACAGAAATGTAATGATTTATTCATCGGCTTTAGGTTTGTAGTCTACACAGAGTAGGTTTTTGCAATTTACTGGTAGTAATACAAGAAGCTCGCATCAAAATACCCAAAAGTACAAATGTTCCTCAAAAGCAGCACAAATGGTGGTCTATACAATAATCTGGGCCATCAGCGATCCAACATTAATATTAAAGAATTGGCAGTAGCTTCTGTCATCCTCACTTACTGCTGAGCTTCAGTTTTATGGAATTACACAGGGGCAGCTGACCTGCAAAGATGAGACTCCAACCACTTTTTTCAACCGCGGCAAAAGTTGAGGGGTCAAAGGTCAACTGTCACAGAAGCTACAGAGGATCCTCCTGGGTGAAGATCCTCGAGACTTTTCCCTTAAACCAAGACACCGTGGCCAGGTTTCACAGGTCTGCCCTCCAGCTGCCCTGGGGCTTGAATACATCTGTGTTTATCGGATAGCGTGCTATCACAAACCACAAAACCTCCACCGTTTCCCACGTCAAGGCACCTTATGGTACATTTAATGTTTAAGTAAGCTGGTTGGTATAGCACATGTTCAAACCATACAAGTTGTTCATATATTTACTTTTGTTGGTGCATTAAACTTTATGTCTTTGCTGGAGGAGGTCTCACCCTGTATTCTGTAGCTGGAAGGTGCATGTACTGTATATCAGGCTTTATAACTTAAGGAAACACAGGAAGTAGCTTATGTAGCAGCTAATGCTAACAGTAGGCTACAAATCTTGCTATAAATGAGATTTTGCTCATTTGCATATCATTCAGCGTCTGCAAAGCATATAGTAAGCATTGATCAGGAACCCACTCAGCCGGAACTGTGTTTGCTCTACCCACAGTGGAAAAAAGAAAAAAAAAAAAAAAAAAAAAATCATATTAGCAAAAATAAATGTTGGGAGGTTATTAGAGAGTCTGATTATGTGTGTCTCAGGCAAATTGGCAGTAATGAGTCAAGAGACTGCACTCGTTCACATACATTAAAACAGCGATCATTAGGAAATTAGGGCCCAGATTAATCCTGTTAATGACACGCTGGTGCTCATGGGAAAACGACGGCCCCAGATGTCGGAATGCGGCGCCATGATGAAGCATCAGCTGCGTACAACGGTTTCCTTCTCTTGCCTTCTCTCTTTCTCTCTTTCTCTCTGTCCCTGCATGACGGTAACGCGGGGCTGCTCCTGCACAGCGCCGCCACTTGAAATGCAAACGAGGGGGGCCTGCAGCCGACTGCTAATGAGAGCAGATCCCAGTGATGAGAGCGAGAGGGAGGAAGACAGCAAGGGGAGAAGGAAAGTGAATAAATTAAAAAAAGAAGCAATCTGAACTGAGGATAAGACGCAGCAGCAGGAACTCTGATGTCCCCAATTAGGAGGGATGTCACCCCCTGTCTGGGCAGTAGTAATAAAGCCCTCACTCTGTATTCGGAATCACATGGCTCCAACACTGTTAACATTCTAATATCTTGGGCGTGCGTGGTAACATTAATTACTTGGCCATTTGGATGGTTCCTGAATCTCCTTAATGTTTGCTTCCAAATGGAAATCTGAGCTCAGGCTTAGGAGAGTTACATTAGAAAATAATAAGTAATATTTACCCTGCTAGCAAGCAGTCATGTCTGCTTTGCAACTGGTTCAATTTCTCCTATTGACTGTTTGGATATACCGTGCTCCTATACAAAGAAAATTATTCTGTGAATTTTTAACAAGCATATGATCCCTGGAAATGATGTCTTTTCTCCACTTTTGCTCCTCTTGCGTTTGAAGCCCACTGTTTGAGAGAAGCCACGCCACGTTTAGATTTCATTACAGGTGTCTTAAATCCATGCAAATCTCTTCAATCTATTCTTACCTGGTGAGTCCAATAATTTAAGGGAATCCTCCAAAACAATCACTGCGACAATTAAAATTCATGGTCACCCACAGGATTTCACCTAGGTTGAAAGGCATGTGTGTCTGAGAATCCTATCAGGCACCTCTGTCTACCCTTGTCACTCTGTGAAACAAACACTCGTGTTCTTTAGCTGAAACAATATATCATATCACATAAGAAACTGCAGAGAAAGGAGGATTCAGTCTGTGACTCCAAATGGCCAACTTTCATCTGGCTGAAGCCACGTCTATATTGTTTTCAAAGTGTAGTGAACCCAAAAAGGAAAGGGTAAAGCCATTTTGGTGTTTGTATACAGCAAGAAATGTGTTCTTCGGTGTGGCGATATGAGAGAAGCCCCGGATAAAGGAGGAAAAGATTACAATTTTCCCCCCGTGTTGTGATGGCGGGGCTGCCAGCGAGAGGCTGAGAGGAGCAGTGAATGTAATGGTTGTATTACTGCACTCGGTGATGCATTATTAATGCAAACGTGATCAAGGCAGGTGGACAAGCCCAGGAGAGATAGCGCTGCTTAATGAACAGCCCCCACTCTCTAGGCAGAACAAGGCCTGGCAGCTGTTAGTGTTGCACTGTGAGGTGTGAGCTTCTGTACCTTTGTGGTTAAGGTAGCCCCTATTTAATTAACAAATAATCTGCAGCCGCTCCTAATTGACTCTGCTCATAGACCAGCGCATGTGTCAACTCCGTGGACATGCCCACCTGCATTTTAAATGGAAGCGTAAACGGAAGCTTCAGCACCACTAGTAATTTGTTTTTAAAAACAATTCAACCAGATCAAATTGAATGAACACACCCGCATCAGCGCTGTAGCAAAAATGTTGAAATATAAAGCTCAGAATTAAACCATTTCACTCAAATATCTTCAAATACACAACATGATGTCAAAGGGGTTTGTGGTAGCAGCTAAGCAATGGTGCATTGTAAACAAATTTACATCTCAGAGAAGTGAAAGTTACTTTCACCAAAAAAATCCAGACATCTAAACTTCAGATTCAACAGAAAATAAAACATAAACCTGCGTTTGAGTCTCCAGCTATAGCACAGCTTCATCGTGCGTATATCCCCCAAAGACTAATATCTTATAATAATCTGTGCATGAGGAGCTTCAATACTACCCCTTGAAAATGAGGGACGATCCACTCGTTGCATTTTGAAAGAACTGCGTGGCCGCATTGCAGAATACATTTTTATTTAGAGGCTCTTAAATTCACGCCACACATACATGGCTTGTAGAAATGTTGCTGATGTCTGCTGTGAAAATTTCTTTTACTGAGAACACCAATTTGGCTTTAAATTTTCATACATTTTTGTAGCTGGGCAGAGGGCCTGTCAAGGCATTGGCTTCATCAGTTCCATGTTTTTAGTGACATACTGCCCCCTAGTGTGGGTCTAAGGTACAGTAGCTATAAATCAGTGCTTCTGCCTGCTCGACTAGTCTTCCTCTGAGAGAATCTGCTGTCATCAGATCATAGCAAGACTGTGAGGTTTAATTTCATAAAACCCTGAGATAATAAACAGCTTTGATACTTCTGATTGTTTGTGTTTGTGTGTGTGCATATCTGTGTGTGTGTGTGTGTGTGTGTGTGTGTGTGTGTGTGGTGAATTTTGGATTAAGCACCCCAACCTGATGATCACGTCGTCACACCAGGGGAGACGCAGGACAAACATGAAATTTATAAGAATATTGAAAACAAAATAATTTCTGCATGTTATTTCTTGCTGACCTGTGTTTCACAGGGCTCAAATTTTTAGAAAACTCATTATCCTGACAAATTAATGCAATTGCTTAAACTTGAAATCGTGAGTTAGACCCAACTAGATAAAAAAGCAACCTGGCTGCTTTAAAATTTTAAGATTAACTAACTAGATGCTCATTGTTACTACACAGAGACACACACACACACATGTACTGTATGTATAGATAGATAGATAGATAGATAGATATGTTTGTGTAACTAAAAATATCACTGTAGGTTTGTGCATCTGATTCCTAATTCTATGTTGCATCAACTAGGAGTGGGATTCACCCACTTTGAAAGGCTTTGTAAGTACCAGTAAAACGTGTTTTTTTACTTACATTATGCAGGTCATTAAATGCTTTATCAGCCTCAGGTTATTTACCTGGACTTATTATTTTACACAGCACATACTCAAATATTTACCTCAATTAATTCAAAAATTTAAAGCAGTTTTGAGTCAATAAAAGAAAAATAGAAAAGTCATTTTTGACGAGGGTGATTACTATCACCTCCTCAAGAGACCATGGATTAAGAACAATGAGATAATACACAATATTTACAATGATGTATACAATTTATTTTATTTACATATGCACAAATATTTTACAAAACATTTTTTTTGTGAATTTTTTTTTTTTAAGCAGTGGGGTCAACTGCCATGCCATTAAGCAGATATTCTCCATTCTTCAAATTTGAACTTTGTGTTTTTCGTTAGCTACTGGGTTAATGCTGTATATTCTCTTTAACAAGAAAAGCAGATTAAATCATGTATTTAGCAAGAAAGGGAGAGAATCATGAATAAGAGAAAAGAGCTGTATGAAGAGAGTAATGCAAGAGCTGAAAATGTAGTATTATGGAGAAATAGTGAAGTGAAGCTGGACTTTTCTGTGATGGGTTAAAAGGACCATGCCAGTGATTTTGCATGTTTGAGCTCAATAAATACAACCTGCACACGTTATGTTACTGCCAACCATTGTTTAGAAATAAAATCGTATTTTAGTGTTCCTGTTATTTTGCCAAATCCCCTAATCTTTCTAAATCAAATGTTCAGGTGATGCACCCATCTTAAAATTCAATGTTTCACCTGCTAACACCTACACACACCATTGTCATAATTTCTCAATTTCTCGGTTACATTAAGTTACTTCCACAAAAATATTTAATGGTCACTGTGTTCACTGCAATGGGTTACACATCTCAAACACTGTTGTTGGTTTCAGTTCATTCCAGTATGCTCTATAAGTTGATTTTTAAGGTGTACTGGAATGAATTGAAACCAATAGCAGTCTAGAATGTAGGGAAAAGTAATCTAAAATTTACCGCTCCTGTTGCACAATTTGGAAAATGGTTAATTTAACATGTATGCGGGTTGTATATATTGTGCTCAAACATGCACAGTCACTGATATGCTTCTTTAATACAGTGCAATTGGAAATGGAGTGCAATTCCCATAACCCTTTGCTGTTGTTGAAGGAAGTGAGTGAGTTGTTCAGCACAAAGAAGCGAAATGGGACAAAAAAAAAAAAACTTCACGGAATGAACTCATTGTGCACAGGAAGTGATTCTAGTCAAACAATGAAATTAATGACCAAGAGGGAAAAGCTTTACAAAAACGCATGTTTGAACTGACCGAGGAGCAGAAGGCATTAGGCAGGACGTGAAAAGACTTCAAGATGGTAAAACAGGGCAGTCTTCCTGAGAGAGAAGCAGGAAATGGCCATGTGGAGGAAGGCCTTCCTCAGGGAAAAGACCAGAAAGAGGCTGAGGAGCTGAAGCAGAGGAAGCCTGTGGATGATCCAGAGACTGACTGCCTCATCTCACTGATGCCTTCATCATCATCATCATCATCATCATCATCATCATCTTCTTCTTCATCAACATCATTATCTTCTTCTTCTTCTTCAGTCAGCTTCATTTCTGCTACATGGTCAGAACAGGACAGTAGAAGTGAGGCTGTCCTGACCATATAGAAAAATTGTTCCAAAAAAATAGCTGTTAATCATTGTATTGGCTAGTGATTTTGTGTGCGTGCGTGCGTGCGTGCGTGTGTGTAAGTGGGTGAAAAAAATTCCCACTTCCATGACTCATGTTTGAACTCTACAATGCATTAAAAAAAAAAAAAAAAAAAAANTTTTTTTTTTTTTTTTTTGATGTTTAAAAAAACCTTTGCTTTTCCGTTTCCTCCAGGCGCTCTGGTTTCCTCCCACAATCCAAAAACATGCAGGTCAGGTGAGCTGGAGCCTCAAATTGCCCTCCGGTGTGCATACGTGTCCATTTCTCTGTGACAAACTGCTCACCTGTCCAGACTGCTCCCTATCTCTCACCCAATAAACACTGGGGCATAGCATGCCTGCAATGATAAGTGGGTATAGCGAACAATGGATGGATGGATGGATGGATGGATCNGGCATAGCATGCCTGCAATGATAAGTGGGTATAGCGAACAATGGATGGATGGATGGATGGATGGATGGATCTCACTGTCATTGTCAATGAGTGAAACAGTTATTGTCCAGTTTCATCTCAGGCCCATGATTCCCAATTCTGGTTGTTGAGAATCCACACATGATAAGCTAAGTCAGGTGGAAGAGAACAGGAAGAGATAGAAAATTTCCAAGAAAGGACCATACTGGTGGTTTTGCATCCCCATATGCATCACAATACACACACAGTATATTGCCGGGCTGCGTGGCCTCCTCCAAGTGTGCGTGGGTTATCAATAAAGTTGCACGACAAGAATAAATGACCTGGAAGCTTTATTCCTCTTCTAACAGGTCAGTACAGACATTACAGCTGTCAGTTATAAAGATACAGATAATTACAACAGCTACGGGACTCTAGCCCAGGCACAGAACAGGAAACGGTCACTGTGCATTCAATGAGCTGTGAGTATCTTTAAAAACTGAAAAACTAACTGACAAGAACTCTCTTATATCTAACGGTATAACAACATGATAAAGTCATGCTTAAAGGACCAATGGCAACATGTAACCAAGGTAATGGAACATAAATAACTTAAATGTGTGTGTGTGTGTGTGTATGTGTGTGAGCAGTGATCACAGCTCTCACAACACATTAAACTGCCTCACAATATATATGTATAGATAGATAGATAGATAGATAGATAGATAGATAGATAGATAGATAGATAGATAGATAAAAGGAGCATATACTATATGTATAGATTGAGATGCAAATCCACCAGTGTGGTCCCTTCCTTGAAATTTTCTATTTCTTCCTGTTCTACCCACATCTAACTTATCTTATCAGTTGTATATACACACGTTATGCTATGACAACCACCTTCCAAAACATGAAACTGGACATACTGTTAGAATTGTTTTTCCTACCCTCCAGGCTGCCAGTGGTTTCAATTCATTCAAGTATGCTATAAAAATCAACTTGTGGAGACTTGAAATGCATGTGAGATAATAATCCATCGTAGCAAACATGACGTCTATTAGCTCTATTATTCCCAGGAGAAAGCGGCTTTACTGAGAAATTAAAAATGACTGTCCCTTCTACATTCAGATGGACGTGCTAGCAGGCAAAACATTGAATTTTAAGGTGGATGCATCACCTGAACATTTGATTTTGAAAGATTATAGGGGATTTGGCAAAGTAACAGGAAAAGTAAAATAGGGTTTTATGGTTTGGAAAATGGTTGTGTAGTAACGTGTACGCTGATGCAAAAATCACCCGTATGGTTATTGAAGCTGAAGCCAACTTTTGTCAGGTTAGAGCTTCAAAAAAACATTTTCTTTTGTTATAGAAGGTCAAACAGCCCCATCTGAATGACTAATGAGATGATGCATTCACTGTGGACTGCAGTCAAAGTGGGTTATTCCCATCATCGTTCCAGAGGGATCATCCACTATCTTCTCAGCTTGAGCCTGAAGGAATGATGAAAGCAACTGTGGCTGCAAAAATCATTCATCATTTAATAAAATGTCTATAATATACAACTTGGAATGTCGTCATTGATTCAACGATTGATATCAATTTATATGTACTAAGTTGTCTTCAGAGAACAAATCAAAGTTTTTCTCTGCACAACATGAGTAAAGTATTAAAGACACACTTCAGGGAATCTGTATACAAAACTGCATCTATGAAGAAAAAAAATAACTGTTAGATACTGTTTATATATTTCTTATTCTGCCAGTTAAAGGAGTATACTGGTGGTTGTGCATGTTTGAACGCAATATATACAACCCACGTATATGTTACGTTACTAACAATTTCCAAATCATAAAAACCATGTTTTAGTTTCCCTGTTATTTTCTCAAATCTTTCAAAATCAAATGTTCAGGTGATACACCCACCTTAAAATTCAGCATTTTGCCTTCTAATGCTTGTTAGACTGTAGAAGGCACAGCCATTTTTAATTTCTCCGTAAAACCCGTCTTCTCCTCGGACTGTATTTCCAAGTGGAGACATACAGTATATTGTCTTCCCTGCAGCTCCGTGTTGGTCGCTAAATAAAGTTACTTTGACAAAAAGTCCAACTAATATAATGCTGGATTTTCATGTTTGCTGTGATGGATTCTGTAGCTCAAGCATGTTTCAAGTATCAACAAGTTGATTTTAATAGCATGATGGAATGAACTGAAACCAATGGTGGTCTGGAAGGTAAGACAAACAGTTGCAAAATTGACCACTATAGTAGTATTTTAGTAGTATATTAGTATATAAAGTAGTATATTTTGGAAAATTATTGTAATGTAATGTGTATGTGGATTATATATTGGGCTCAAACATGAACAATCGCCAGTATGATCCTTTAAGGACAACAAAATTCTTTAAACTGTATATTAATTAGTAAGCACCTGAAACTGGCTGTCCAACAGAAACCTGTGACCCGACACAGGATATGGATGGAGCTCAGTGAATCATACTCAGGAATGATAAATGAAATATAATAATTTAAATGACCATACCACCCATTTTTGCATGTTTGAGCCTAATACATGTTTTCATACATGTAATGTTACTGACAATTATTTCCTAAAGCATACAACTGGAACAGTGAATTAAAAATGTTTTTCCTACCTTCCAGACTGTCATTAGTTTCAGTTCATTCTGGTACGCTATTAAAATCAACTTGCTAATACTTGAAAAACTTTTTTGTCATGGAACACTTTGATGGGTATTAGTTCTTGGGATAGGTAATCCATCATCGCCAACAAGACGTATAATCAGGTTTTTTTTCGAAGTTTCATAATTTTAGCATTTAAGTGCAATAAAAAGCACAGAGTGAATGTATGTCTCCANTTTTCGAAGTTTCATAATTTTAGCATTTAAGTGCAATAAAAAGCACAGAGTGAATGTATGTCTCCATCGGGGAACATAGTCCCAGAAGACCTGCATTTATTGAAAAATTTAAAGGACTGTGACTTCATAAGGCTGCATAACTATTAGCAGGAGAAACATGGATTTTTAAGGTGGGTGTATCACTTGAATATTTGATTTTGAAAGATTAAGAGATTTTGCAAAATATCAGGAAAGCTGAAATATGGTTTTATCCTTTGGAAAATGATTGTCAGTAACATTACATGTATGAAAATTGAATATATTAGGGTCAAACATGGCATAGTCCCAGCATGGTCCTTTAACCAAAGAAATAAGAACAAAGACCCAAAGAGAGTTTACCTTGGTTATATTTATTGAAGAAAGATCATGAGAATGCCTTATCCTTGTGTGTATGTGTGTGTGTGTGTCAATTTAAACCATCTAATTAAAAGCTGAAAGCCTTTCTAGTCTCATAACAACTCTGATCTGAGCACTGAAATCAGTGTCTTATTGTGTGTGTGTGTGTTTGTGTGTGTGAGAAAGAGAGAGAGAGAGAGAGAGAGAGAGAGAGAGAGAGAGAGAGAGAATATAAGTTTGTGGTTATGTGTGTTCATTGTCATTATATATATATATACATACATACATACATACATGTGTTTTGTTTTTTTGTTTTTTTTGTTATTTGTGTGGGTGTGTGCATGCACATTTATGTACATAAAGTGTGCCTAATGTATCATTTTATTCCCAAACCCCAAATGTAATACAGCTGTAGGTAGGTGAACCCCCTACCCCCTCCAACCCCCCTGCCCAGGACCCCTTGCTGCTCCAGGGCCACAGAGTGCAGAGGCCTGTGGGGCCCAAAAGTGAAAGGCTGAAGAAGGGGTGTGTGTGTGTGTGTGTGTGTGTGTGTGTGTGTGTTCTCAGCCACCGAGCATTTTAATAAGTAACGTAGTCCTTGTTTACCGCCAGGATATCCATGCTGATGAGGAGCCACCAGCAATAATGCAAAAAAGTCAAAAGGTGTGCAGGCAAATAGACGGCATAAACACAACACACACACACAATACAGATGCTTATATAGAATGATTCATACATGCATAAACACAAAAAAAGAAACAAACAAATCTCCCACAGGCACACACGCACACACACATTGATTTCCTCGCGTTCAGCTCTTCAGACAGGTATGACTGGGGTTAATGTAATACTTATGGATGCAGCACGGCGGAGGCAAAGGGAAAGATTGGGGTGGAGGTGGGATTTGGGGTCGCGGTGCCGCTCGCCGCCTCGGTGAAGCCCTCACTAACCGACAGAGCGCATCCCCTCATCAGGCAGGATTACATACATGTCAGTCTGGACGATTCAGAGGTGTGTGTGTGTGTGTGTGTGTGTGTGTGTGTGTCACAGCACCAACACTTCCACATACATCCTGCCCTTTTACAAAGGACTTTTTTGTCATGGAACACTTTGATGACTCCAGACACGGACAGACGCGAAGGGGAAATTATTCCAGGATTATGTGGATGATGGTTGAAATCCATCGCCGTTATGAATTTGAATGAGACGATGATATTTGGATGTGATGCATGGCCATTATTTCATGGAGGAGGAATAGAGCAGTAATATGTTCCAGCTGTTAGTTTTGACATGCGGGATTTTGAATGTGAAGTGATACTGAATGTCTGTTGAAATTTGTTGGTGTTGCTAAAAAAAAAAACACGATGTGTGTGTGCTCGGTTCAATAATCGGCATGAGAAATCACATGAAACCCTCATATTTCTCAATTTATAATGAACAGCAAAGAGTGAAATATGCTCCTATCAGCAGCATATGGAACTTTAGCACTGAACTTATCCTAAATCACGGTGTTCCTGTAATACCAACGTGAGCCAAGGGTACAACTGTATCTCAGAACTTGTCATTATATTTCAGCCCAGCAAAAATAAACATTTGGATACTGTGAAGCCAAGAATTGATTGTGGCTTTGGGGAGGGTAACATTGTAGCCTATGTAGCTTTGCCTGAGGCTGAAGCTTACCAGTGCTTTTATACATAGTTTATTCCTACCTGTTCTCTCTCCATGTCTTGGACCTGTATAAGAGTATCTGCCTCAATTCCCCAGTCAGAGCAATCTGTTTGAATCCACAAGGTTGTGAATAAAACAAACCTGTTCTCCTGCTCGGCTTAGTGTATAATGCAGGACCTCGCCATTGGTCATGAATTGACAAAGTCCACATCGAGCTATATCCCACACCCTCACCTGCTGGAAATAACCATACAAGATATGATGCTATCAAGCAACGAGGTGGGAGGAACTGCACAGTGGGGATGGAGGATTCAGTTAAGTTGTGCAAAAAAAAAACAAAAAACAAGATAACCAGAAAATGGGACATTATGTTCAGAGGGAGAGGACTCAGGGTGCTCAGGGTTAAGGTGTAGAGTGGACACTTGGATGGGTGTGTGTGTGTGTGTGTGTGTGTGTGTGTGTGTGTGTGTGTGTGCGCGTGTGTGGTTGAGTGGAGCGGAATGCTAGATAGCCATGCTAACAAAGCCACAGCCACCAGCCTGGTCTCAGGGAAGCACTAAGCCTGAATATTTTATGGCTCCTCCAAGCACAAAAAGACTACAAAACTGAGCCAGCTCATTTGGAGCGCTGCGCTCACCGAAGGTCAGGACACAAAAAGCAGAGAGGCGGGGCCAAAAGACCTGCATATGAAAAAGTCCAAGCATCAGACAGATTTGATTCTTGTAATGATATCAAATTTTCATGTTACTTTCCAATACACCATACTAATACAACAAGTTTATAAGTTATTTTTTAAATTAATGCAAATGAACAATTTATGAACACTTGTGTCAGTAACAGTCTGTTAAAAACAGCAACATTCAGGTTACCAGGTTGCGAAAAATCTCTATCTCCGTGGTGGTTATAACGTAAGTACGTCTATAATAATCCAGCTGTAAATGTTAATAAGTTGTTAATAAATGGATTTGTTCTCTTCATGATGAATGAAAGAGTAAAAAATTGGAAAGATTTGGATCATCCGGACACAATTTATAAAATAGGTCTTGTTTAATCATGCTATATTAGGTGTTGCTCTGTTGGTTGGTTATACATGTGTTCCCATTAGGGGTTTTAAGCTTAGAACATCCTCCTACATGTATTATTTTTAACAAGCAGATTCCCCTGGCAAGTTCTCTCCACTGAATATGTGTAGTTGGTTAATTAGATTGATGTGTTTTTCCATCACGTGTAAATTCATAAAGTCGCTTCATCGCGGCGAGCCTCGATGAGAATGGAAAATTCACACGCGGTTCTCCCACCGACGCGAAAGCGGAAACACCAGGCTGGTTTACACCCTGCAGACCGTAAAGGAGGGCGTTTAGCTCCTTGTGACATGGTGTGCAAAGTGAGCCAAACTCCCCACGCTGGCGCAGAACATGAGCATGAAAAAAAAAAAAACAAAACAAAACTGGAGGGCTGTCTCTAACAAAAGGGAGCAGGGATGGCAGTGTCTTGAAACCCTTGTGTACCTCTTCTCCTATTCCCTCCCTAATCAATATCAAAAGCAACAAAAACGCAGGAGTGAGGAAGACACACCAAAACATGCGCAAAAGCAAACAAATGCCTGTTCATTGGGGGGGGAGGTGTGGGGATGGTTGGGGGTGGGAATTAGAGCATGGCACATCTCCTCATCTTACCTGTCATTATGTGCTTTAGCTCTTAATGACTGCTCCTCTACACTTGGTCACATCACGTTTGTTTTATACAAGTCCCTTTGAACGGCTGAGAGATATTGAGCTTCCTTTGATCACGGAATCCGTCTGAATTTCAAATTAGATTCAAANCCCCATATCTCCAGCTAGGTCGTCTCTATGTTTTTTTTGTTTGTTTATACACCAGCCAAGGAAAAAAAAAAGAAAAAGACGGGGCTAAAATATAAAGAAATCATAAAGAAAGAGAGAAGGAAAAAAAATGAAGTTCGGAGAAGAAGTGCATGAGGTTGTTTAAATTCCGTTCGTTAATGTTTATGAATTTAACGGAAAGAGGAGTCAAATAATAAAAGAATAAAAGAGAATAAAAGAGAAACATTGCCATGAGATGCTGGTGGTGCATGCACCCGTCTTCTAATGATGACCCTTGGCATGCGGTGGCACCTGGGACCTCCCCCAGTATGAAAGAGTCTGACAAAAATTAGCCCATTCACATTTCAAACAGAATTTGGCCTGGCCCCTGATCACAGTGCCTGGGCCCCCACAGTCCTGCAGAGAGAACACGCAACCAGCAGAAGGATCCTGCACCCCGGCAAGAGCCTCTCCCCTGGCGATCATTGCGGGAACACACGGTGACATGACTGTGGGATGCGAGGGGTCTGGATGTACTCCGGCTGTTCTTCCCTGTTAAAAGATTTAAACCATCGGGGTGTGATAGGTCCCTTTGATGTTTGCTACGCACAGAGCGAGGGAACAAGGGAGAAGGGAGACAGAGATGGAGAGAAGGAGTGAAGGAGAAGGGGGGGAGAGGTGGGGTGAGGTAGTGGAGATGGTAGCAGCGATGGAGGGCAGAGGCTTACTAGAAGGCAATCATCTTTGTGAAGCCACATCAGGGGAGGGAGGAGCTGCGGTTGAACCCCTAATGCTTCAACGCAGCTGCTCCAACAAAGAGAAGATAAAAGACGGAGGTTGAGACCGAGGCCAAAACCCGCCGCGAAGCCCAGATTACTCACAGCACAAAGTTTGGGCACTTCTACTACTTCAGCAACTTTCGCGTTCCTAAATGCCCCTATTTTGGCTCTTTATTTCTAGAGATGGGACAGGCGTCGTGTCAGACGTCGTCATCCTGCTCAGATGATTTTTTATGTGGAGTCTGTTAGTGTCAGAAACTTTCCAACTATCAGCTGTCAGCCACTTTCAGATTTTTGATCCAAAGATTATAACATCAGTGTCCATGAAGGCCATGTTTCTGCTCCTCATCATTCTCAAGGACCAATAACAATCCAATTTGATTTTTATTTATTTATTTATTTTACATTTATCTAGATTTATTGTTACTGCATTTGCTTATGTGTAGATATAGTGAGCAAAGTGAGTAAAGAAATCAGTCTTTGCCTAATAAGCAGTTAATAATATAAAAAATACTTCAATCAATACTCATTCAAAATTGTGCTTAAATAAGTTGAAATGCTCATTAATCATAATGGTCCTTTTCAGAAATTACTGATGCATTTATTTATATAAACAGCATTTCAATGTTGTACCTTGTCCTGGTGGAGCTAATTTAATATACTAACAATGAATCATATCATATCAGCCTATATTTTGTTTGTAAAAAAAATCTTTATACCTTTTGCTGCTTACATCTTCAAAGGACCATACCGGCGATCGTGCATGTATGAGCCCAATATACATAAATACATATATATATATATATATATGTACACACACACACACAATCTGCATCATTATGTTACTGACAACCATTTCCCAAAATATACTATTTAAACGTTAGCTAGGAAAATGTTTTTTCCTACGTTCCAGACTGTCATTGGTTTCAGTTCATTTCATTACGCTGTTAAAATTAACTTGTAGAGACTATTTGCTTTGTTTTGTTTTTTTTTTTTTTNTTTTTTTTTTTTTTTCAAAGTATCTTTATTTAAGCGATCCAATACAAAGCTGAACAGAAGACAATGTATTTTTCCGCCAGGAAACATCGTCCCAGGATAAGATAGCTATGGCTTTTACTGAGAAATTAAAATGTCTTCTACAATTGTGCATAAATGGTAGAAGGTGAAACTGAATTTTAAAGTGGGTGTATCACCTGAACATTCGATTTTTACGGGAGCCTCTAAGGGGACATGGAGGGGGAAAAAATCTGTGAAAGGAAAAAAACAATAGTGAGCCCTTTTGCGTTATGTCGCAATACTTTTGGTGACATAATGCAAAACATTCGTGAGATAATGCAAAACTTGCTGTGTAGAAGTAAACATTTGCAGAAAATGTCAAGTTAAAACTGTAAATGTACTCTGTCGTTGTAAAAGTATTTTCTTTTTCTTTCCGCCAATGCTGCAATGACGTTTATTTCAGAGGCCACAGATAGGAAGCAGGCTGAGAATATTTGTTCCTTATAAGAAACATAAACTCTTTCTAATTTCAATAAAATAAAATAAAAAAAAATACTCTGTAACACGTTGATATGCAGTTTATTAATTTATTGAATGGTGATAATTTTGTTTCTGGTTATTATCTCATAGTTAGATTCCCCCCCCCCCCCCNCCCCCCCCCAGACATTTCCATAAAGCTGAATCTGGATGTTGTATGTGATTTCGTATTGTTAGGAGAGTTAGCTATGATGCTTAATGGATTACTGCGCTAATGTGATAAGAATTTTATTGAAGGATGAGAAATTTAGCTTTTGATCTATAGTAAATAGTGAATTAATATCAGAAATGATCCAGAACTCCAGAACTTTTGCCCTGTAATGAATAGATAACAATATACAGTATTATCAGTGTCTCTGTGTGTTTGTCTGTGCAACTTGTGTGTGTGTGGTGTGTTTGTGCGCGCGCGCGTGTGTGTGTGTGTGTGTGTGTGTGTATGTGCATGCAGTACTTATGGCTCAGCATTTGGGAGACAGATGGAAGACAATCTCAGCAAAGGGATTGCTAAAGATCTGAAAGCATTTTAGAAACAATTAAAATCTTTGATGGTTTAATCTGTTAGCATCAAAAGCAACAATCCCTCTTTGATTTTCCCTTTTTTTTTTTTTGATGACATGATATAAAACCGATGGGGCCAAACCGTTAGCACACGTAGCCTGAAGAGTGCTACGCAGTTACAAACAGGTACCTCAGTAAGAAACGCTGGACGTAACTGCTTGTTCATTTTAACCAAAAAGAATTGCAATAACTTCACCTTGTTTAAACTTCTACATTACCAGTCAGACATTTCTGGATACAAACGTAATGGGCAACCACAGGCAGATGAGCTACTAAACCAGTTAAGGATGGAGGCCAAGTGTTTTATTTGCCCTAATCTTTGGTTAAATGTTTGGCTTGGGGGAATTTGCCAAGGAATTTTTAATCTGCACAACATCAGAGGACAAAAGTCTTATCAAACTGCCTAAGAAGCATTATTCTGACCTATTTCACTGCCGTCTTTGTGCATGTTCATTAGAAAGCTAATCACAGGAGGGACTTCTTCATAGACCAGGGGATTAGTTGAGTCAGGGAGGCTTTCTGACATTCTGACAGTGTTCCACTCGGTCACTCCCCCTCATTTTCCTTCAGAAACTCTCCTTCTCTCTCTCTCTCTCTCTCTCTCTCTCTCTCNTCTCTCTCTCTCTCTCTCCCCCCCCAGCAAGGAATTCACTATTTACTTTTCTTTAAATTAACAGCTATGCTACTTCAGTTCCTCTAAACCTTACATTGTTATGTTGATGGCCTAATAGTGCATGCATTTTTTTTTTTAAATTTATTTATTTTTTGTAGTTATACTTGCATTNATGGCCTAATAGTGCATGCATTTTTTTTTTTAAATTTATTTATTTTTTGTAGTTATACTTGCATTGTAGAATTATCTAGAATGTCAATCCTGCCAAACAAAGTGTTTTCACAGCTTGCGTGGAAGATATTTTTCAGAAATACGTCTTTTCTTTTCTCATTTACACATCTTTTACTGAAAGTCAAATCACACTGCTGGCTGCTTGTGTTTGATGACCCCAGACTACTGAGATTTACACTTGTGCATCACGCGCGGTATGTTTACATTTGTCTAAAAGCGGTGTAAATTGAATTCCGCTGTATGTTCCCGGTAGTGAGTGCAAGTGTAAAGTGGCGTGTATGGAGTTGTATCTACCGCTCCTCTGGGGCTCAACCCTCCCTCATTGTTCCACCAAGGCTCAGAATGATGGCTCTGAGAAAGTGAGGAAAATAATCAATAACTCACATGGCATCCTGCATCCAGGAAGATTCTGCTGTAAATTAACTTGACAATGGGGAGGATGAAAAAGGAGAGAAAGCTCCTCTGGATATGTTTGTCTGATTTTTCTTTCCTTTTTTTTTTCTGCTTCAGATGTGAGAAGGAAGAACAACCAAACGGGGAGCAATTGAATGCAAAGTGCTCGTTTTCTCTTCGACTTTTCTGCAAGCACAGCCTACCGCCCAACCCCTTGAGGCGAGACCAGCGAGAATCCCGCATCAGATCAGAAGGTGACATATCAAAAGCCATGTCACAAAAAAGGCAGTAATGGTTGCCGAAGATGTGGCAGCAGTTCTAGTTTTTCTACTGGGCCCTTTCTATTGCTCCCTTGTCTATTGGGTTGTATGCTTTCAGAGGGAAACGCGCTCTCAGTCCTGCCATGCAGAAGTCGGATTTGATCTTGATGGCTTTGTGACAGTCAGGATGAGGGATAGCGGTTAGTGCTGAACAAGAGACTCGGTGCTGATCAATGGGACCTTTCAGACAGGCCTGTGTGCGGAGAAGTTATGGGATGATACCGCTGTGCTGCTTGAAAGCTCCTTTCCCACTTTCTCACTTGTTATTACCACTCTTCTCTTTTTATTCCATCTCTAATAGCGCAAGAGAAAACACGCACAGCAGCAGTGTCTGATTTAACAACTGACTAAACAGACAGAAATTTGATTTAATTCATTAAAGGTTTTATTAAATGGCATTTTGATAAAGTCTGTTGCAACTATATAATCTTGGTCAAATGAGAAAAGAGAACGTGAGGTTCATCTTCCACATGAAGGTCACAGGTTTAAGTCCTGAGAGATGAGGTTGAGGTTGTCTTAAAGGTCCCTCTTCTTGTTCATAAAGCTTAATCAAAGAGCTACAGAAAAGGCCACAGATGAATGTAGGAGGGTCCCACGAGGTGACCAGCTACTATCCCATGATGGCAGGTTGCAAAGGTGCATGGCGTATGGTCAGAGAAGACGAGACATGTTAAGTATCAAATGCCAGCGGTGAAATCAAAAGGAGGAAGACATTCGGCGAGGCACCTTTCACCGTGTAGAGGCGGCTGTAGAGGTTTCATTATGGATGTAATGGAGAGGCAGCAGAAGTCAGAAAGCAATCATCATTCTGACACCTCGTCCAGCAGGCAGCGCTGCTCCTCAGAGCAAAGCTAGCACTGGCAGACGCGTCTTACACATAACAAAAACAGACGATACAGGGCAAAGGCAATGTCACAGGCGAGTCCTCTATCGATAACAGTGCAAAGGACCTGGAAGAGAGCTTCCTCAGAGCAGAAAAAAGGGCCTGTCAGTGTGCAAAATTGTAAGGCTGCATGTCAAAGCACACAGCAGTAAGTGATCTTGGGTGTGGATCTGTGTTGACTTGACATAAATCTGAACTCACCAGAGAAACACTCACTCGACAGTAATCTTCTGAGAGCAGTGTAGGCTGCTACAGCTGCCAAGAATGGTTTGGGTGATTTGCACATGGAAAGACAGCTTCAGGTGATTGAAAAGAGATGAAAAGTTAAAGTTCTTTAGTTGTTCTAGGTTAGCTATAATCTTTGTTTCATAATGACTGTGCTTCATCTGTGGTGGAACACAGTCAGATTTCTGTAAAAATTACATATAAAAGATGTCAGGGTCCTACTTGAAAACAAGTACAGTAGTAAGTATGTGACAGTGGTGTGCCATCAGGGCCAGCAAGGCCTTCTCTGCTGGCCTAGAGATTGTCAGAAACATTAAATTATGTTTTAATAATTTAATATATATTTTAATTAATGCTATATGTATTTTACAAAGTTCATTCCCATCAGTTTTGTTATTAACGTCATTTCATCGCAACTCTCTCCCTCAGTTTCGCTGCTTCCAGCTCAGCTCATAGAAATTAGACCTTTTATCCAATCAGATTTTTTCCCTGTGCTGTCTCCAGGTAAAAAAAATCTAGCCTGAGGCCTTCAGAATCTCAAGTGAATTCCCTCTGCTATTCAAGCAAACGGGATGATGTTGTTGATTGTCATATATTTTAACCAATCAGATTTCGAGTTTGCCATGTTGGGCGTATTCTTTTACATGTCAGAACCTTCTAGCTGGCCTTGGTCTATGTCATCGGAGTACAGCATTATGCTAACAGCTAAACAGCCTGCCAGAAATTCGTCAGAAGAAGAAGCCAGTTAGCTAACTCAAGTAAACCTAGCTAGCATTTATTGTAGCATTATCTAAAGTTTATTTAAACTTTCTTTCGTGACGTTTAGATTTTTAGATTTAGATTTTTTGTTTAGATTTTTACTTAGCCCTGTTGTTTTTTAATGCACAATGGCTGAAGAAGGAGAAGAAATGGATTAACTGACATCGCTTTTTTTCACATTTTGGAACTGAAATGCACTGATGTACTGTACAGCGTGTGGTTAAACTCTTTATAAAGACAGAAAGGAGGATGGACTTTGTCTTCAGATGATGAGCAGCTTTGGTAAGTTTGATGGATTTTTATGTGGCTGGAATCTGTGAAGAAGCCTGTTGAATCTGATTGTGTTATTTGTGTTTTACGGCATTTTTGCTTACTTGCTGGTCGTATGAGTAAATGTGATGGTTGTTATGAGTTTGTTCTTGTTTCTTTGGTAATGACACTGACTTAGGCTATGCGATGTCTATTTGTGATGCAGCATCCTGTCATAATGCGTAATAATGCTACATCCTATTCGTATCTCTGCAGTTAGTGTGTTGTAACTGTCATAGGTGTTGATCCTCGTGTCAAATCACTTTATTCCACTCAAAGGTTACTGTCACTGTGAATATGGGCTGGTTACATCTAATAACAACAGCATATAGCCCTAGTGTCATGGTGAGGTTATTAGAAGGTGGTTTAATTACAGGAGGATAGCTCTGAAGGCCTAGGTGTAAAATACATGGCCCACCACTGGTATGTGTAGTTATCAATTGAGAAAGAAAGAAAGAAAGAAAGAAAGAAAGAAAGTGTAGCGTCAAAAAAAAAAAATCTGAATAGTTTGCCAAGCTTTGCATTGTGGTAACCTCTGAAAACATAATGTAGACCAAACGAACTACATTGAATAAGCTGAATTCCACAATATTTAAATACAGAATATAACCACCATCAAATCCCAGTCAGTTGCACCTTGGAAGGTAAAATAAAATTTTCAACAAAATGTTGTGAGTCGGAATGTGAGCAGCTGCTCGCGATTAATCCAAATTATCAACTATCAATTAATTCTAAATTTATACACCAGGATAGACACATCCACATCAACACAGACACACCCACAGGAGCACTGAGATACGCCCACATCAGGATATACACACTCCCATCAGGACACTCATGCCCATACACTATAGAAACACCACCCAGGAGACAAACAATACGCCTACATCAGGAGAGACGCCCACACTAGAGAGAGAGAGAGAGAGAGAGAGAGAGAGAGAAAAGACACATCCACACCACACGAGGAGAGACACACCCACATCAGGACACAAATACCCACAGGAGAGAGAGAGAAACACATCCAGAGAATCTGGAGAAATATACCCACACAATCGTTAAATTGTAGTTTGAATTTGTCCAATCACATGAAGTGGGTGAGACTTGAAATCGAAAATGAAATCATCAATCCAATTTGATCTGTTAATGCAAATATATATATATAATACCGTATATATATATTTTTTGTGAAATAATTAATGAATTGGAGTTAAACTATAAGAATAATGAGTTGACATGATTACCACTTGTATTGTGTCAACACAGCTCATTAAAATTGAGTTTGCAATTGTAACTGAGCAATAAATTTCATGAATTACAAGTTTTATTCTGTAACCAAGCATTTATTTAAGCGATGGCTGAAGCTGCACTAAATTAGTTTTTAAACTGAAAAGGTGAATATGTATTAGACATTTGTTATATAGTATGCATCCAGTAAAACAAAGTTAGAGGTTCTAAATGCCATGAAAGTCTTTCACCTCCACCGCTGACATCATAATAAAGATTCATAATAAAGATTATTATTATTATTAGTATTATTATTATTATCATCATCATTATTATTATTAGTAGTAGTATTATCAACATGTAACACATCTAGTTATATATACTCACCAAAAAGTACAAGGCTGCTGAGCAGTTAGCTTAATAGCTTCCATTTAAGTTAAATAAATAAGTGAAGATTATTATTTATTTTATATTTCTGAACACAAAGGGGCACCCAAACAATGCCTGGGCCCTAGGCATTTGTGGCCTAATGGACGAGCCAGGCGCTGTTCACATGGCACCACCTCTGTGCGTCACTTTGAAATGCTGCTGAAACACGTCTTTCTAACTGTGAATCACAAAAAAAACAAAACAAAAAAAAAAAACATGCTTGCCGGGAAGCTCGGCATATGGCATTGGCCCGTGGTGGCATAAAGTAAAGACAGGAGGCAGAAGAGCACGAGGCACATCCCAGGCATGAGCTGCCATCCCTGTAGAGGAGCCCTGTAATTAGCAAGGCTAATGAAGAATGGAGCTGAGACTAATGTCCCCACTGACCTTTAAGCCCTCTTGGCAGGGTGAGAGGGTGGACTTCAACAGAGCTGAACATGATACTATGCGATAGCTATTAACCCTGACCCAGCGCTCCTCTCAGCCTTACATCTGGTGCAGGACTGGACCGGTACCAAATCTCAGTGGGCAGCAAGACTGAATACCTGGGTACATGGCTAATGAATCGTCTGATAGGCTCTATGATCTCTCATCTATGCAATTCACTACCTATAAATTCAATCCTTTTAGAAGTCAGAATGTTATTACCGAGTTGCACTTGTTAAAGTGCTCCCATGGACATAAAGCTGCAATTCAAAAGTGCATCTGAATCATCCTCAAGAGTCCTCGTTTGAAGTCTGCACACTGTATATATTCCATCATTACAGAGGCTGTTGTTGTCTGTTTTGCGCAGCACGATTCTCGCACCGTGATCACATACTGAAGGAAGACACCTGTCACATGGAGGTGTTACTAGCTGTCAAAACTTCCTACAGATTGGTTGATGCTTAGTTTATGTGTATGTGTGGCAATGGCAAACAATTTATGAGCTTTTGTTTTCGCCTATACCCCGATTTCAGAAACAAAATGTTCCAGCCAAAACAGGTTAAAAAATACAGACTCTGATAATGATGTCTATTGCTTTTGCAGACATTTAGAACAACGCGTGAGTAACTTTTATTCCAAAGTTTTCAACAATGGTAGGAAGATTTAAGATTTTAGATGAAGCTGACATTTCTGCTATTTGCTGGAGATGAGAGGTACTATAGACATACTAGACATACTATATTTTGGACTGTATACTGATCGATCTCTCTCTCTCTGTCTGTGTGTGTATCTGTCTGTCTGTCTATATATACACACAGTACAATATAATACAATCGCACAAGTTACCATCAGTAGTCACAAGTGCATCACAAGTGCAGCATATACAGTACCAAGATGATCAGAGATGGGCACCGGTTCGTTACTCCTCCGTTATTCTGTTGCTAATGAAGTTACTCGTTGGAGTAACGGACCCGTTACTTTTTCTTTTTTTTTTACTGTAACAGACCGAGTAAAGGAAATTATTTTTTTGGTCCGTTACTCCGCTACTTTTTGCTCCATTATTCTGTTAGTTCACAACATTTTGTCCCTCCGTGAAGCACCCCTGCTCCACGGGACAAGATGTCCTCAGAGCCAAGAGAGACACCCTCTCCATGCCAGCTTGGAGCATCTCATTTTCCTCAAGGTAAATAACGTTAGAAAGATTATATTTAGTGTACTTGCTTTTTTAACGTTTGTGCTCAAATTAACTGTGCGCAATCACGCAAGTCATATGTAATTCAATGGATACGTTTATGCTTTAACATGAATACAGACATATAAGTAATATATTACTATGCCTGTAATTAATTATTAATTAATAATTACAGGGAAACCACCAGCATGCCGAGGACATGGAGGACGTCAAGGAGTGAACCTCGTCTTCAATAAGCTCCGGTTTTTAACCTTTTTAAAGGTGCTTTTTTTTTTTGTTATTTCTTTCTCCCCTTTGTATAATAAAAAATATGTGGTTTTTGAAGTTATTTAATAAAAGTAGCGGAGTAACAGAGTAACGATAACTTCTGTTATTTTTTGTGACGAGTAACGGTTTAACGATAATGAAGTTACTTTTTTGAGTAACGATGCCCATCTATGAAGATGATATCTCTCCCCACTGCTGTTCTGCATAGGCCTGAACCCTCTCAGCCAGATCATCCCAAAGACTGGATACAAGTACTGCTTCAGAAGTGGAGCAACCATCAGTCACCTCCTCTACATGGATGACATCAAGTTGTATGCCGGGAATGAGCGAGACATCAACTCTCTGATCCAGGATCTACAGCAATGGCATTGGGATGTCATTCAGACTAGATAAGTGTGGGCGGATGGTAGCAAAGAGAGGGGAGATGATCAGAACTGAAGGAGTTGAACTACCTGAAGGTAATATGGCAGATATTCAGGACAGCTACAAGTATCTTGGGATCCCACGAGCCGATGGGAATCATGAAGAGGCAGCAAGGAAAACAGTCACTGCCAAAACCCTACACAGAATGAAGCAGGTCCTGAAGAGTCAGCTCAATGGGAAGAATTAGATCCATCAGATACCCTGCTGGCATAATACGCTGGCCAAAGGAGGAGATAGAAGCTGCTGACATCAAAACACAGAAACTCCTCACAATGCACGAAGGGTTTCACCCCAAGTCCAGCACCCTGAGACTGTACACTAAGTGGAAGGAGGGAGGCTGAAGGTTGTCAGTGTCAGAGCCATTGTCCAGAATGAAACAAGAAACATCCAGGAGTACATCAGGAAGATGGCCCCAGAGATGAACTACTAAGTGAAATCCTCAGACAGTAGAAGACGAAGAAAGAAGAGGATGAGGAGCGTCATGGAAAGCCAAGCCCCTCCATAGGATGTACCACCAACAGCTAGAAGTGGCTGACATTGAGAAATTCTACCAGCGGCTGGAAAAGGCTGGGATAGTATGGAGGTCCAAATGGCAGACACCTCAAAAGGTGGTTGAGAATGACCAAGCTAAGATCCTGTGGGACTTCCAGATCCAGACCCAGACTGATAAACAGGTGCTGGCTACCAACCAGACATCATGGTGACTGACAAAGAGCAAAAGAAGGCAGTAGTGATAGATGTAGAAATCGCAAGATGGCAGCAACATGTAGAGGGAAGAACATGATAAGCTGGAGAAGCTCCACGGGCTGAAGGAGGAGCCAGAACAGGTGTGGAAAGTGAAGGTAACGGTGGTCTCGGTGGTAACTGGGGTACTCTGGGCTGTGACATCCCCTAATGGGAGAGTGGCTTCAGCAGATTCAGGAACAACATGTGAGATCTCTATCCAGAACACAGCTAAGATATTGCACAGAACCCTCAAACTCCCAGGTCTGGTAGAGGACACCAAGGTTGAAGAAGATACATGATACCTAACACATATGGGTGAGGGTGGATTTTTTTAAATTTTTTTTTTTTTTTTTAACACAGCACAATATAATACATGTGTGTGTGTGTACATACAGTAAAACGTATGTTTATGTGTGTGCGCATGTGTCTGTGTAATATTTTGAAAGAATATGAAAAATATGGCATTTTGGCCAAATTATATATAACCAAATTCAATCTACTTTTATGAAATATATACTATTGGGTATTTTACAATACAAAAGGAAAAAGAAGAAAAAAATGCCCTGCATGTATGTCTATTTGATTGGACCCTAGTTGAGAATAAGGACATATAAATATTGTATAAATGAATTTATTGTGTAATGTGAGCAATCAAATTAATTAAGGGGTCCACAGCTGTTGGAGGCGAATAAGGCCATGAATTTTTCAGTGCTACCACTTCTCCCTAAGATTTTACAATAAATATTTCTGGAGGTCTTGGATGAATTTTTCATGGCTGCGTGGGGGAGATGAAAGGCGAATGAGGGATCCAGGGGACGGGAGCTCCGTGCTGCTGACACACCACCAAGAGGGGCATCGGCTCCAATCTTTATCAATGAAACCCCGCCATGCCATTGCTTTAATTACCCTGCTTTTGTCAAGCATCCCACTATCAATAAAGAGGCCGGGCCGTGTGGCTGGCTGAGGGGGAGCCCATGCGTTTGGCTTGTTTTTAAGCTCTTCCATTTGGAGGAAGTGATGTAACCATGATCACACAGAGGACAAGCCTGTAATAATAATACCACCTTGTCATGCCATGTTAGCCAGTACTCATGGTGCTGGTGTCACGTTCTAACCTCCGCTAAGGTTTGCCTGCATTTACCTGCTGGCTGCTTTGTTTCTTTCTTTGTTTGTTAGCAGGATTGCTCAAAATGTTCTGAAAGGATTTAGGCAAAACTCAGTGGAAGGGTGGAGCATGAACCAGTGAAGAAGCCATCAAATTCTGTTGCCAATCCTGATGCAGGGTCTGACCCATTTTTTTTTTTTTTTTTTNTTTTTTTTTTTTTTTTTGTAATGATTCCTTAACACTGCAAGTCTTGATTTTTTAAAAATATATTTTTATGAATTTCTTCAAGCAATATTGAAAAAAAAAATCAAGCATCATAAACTATCCATAGGTGCAATTTAGACTACATCTGGATAAATTTGAAAACTACTGTTTAAAGCAATTATTATTTTTACAGTCATTTTTTTTTTCTTCTTGTCTTTGGGGCAGCATGTTGGCACAATGGTTACCACTGATGCCTCAGCAAGAAGATCCTGGGTTTAAACCATTTAATGGTCCATTTCATGTAGAGTGCACAAATACACAATTCCGCTATAAATGTCAGATCAATTTATAAAACAACATATAATAGTAGACTGTGACACATTTTGTGTGGGCTTATTCAGGTTTGGGAGAGGGATGAATTGTAATGAGCATCCTCCTAGCTGGGAGATAAATGTAAGTTAGTTCTGCTTTTGTTTCTGCACTGTCATTTATCTCTGATCACTTAGCCTTATTGAAAATAAATCAATAAAAAACACAATCTTCTACATCTACAACATGGAATTGTGATATATATACCTTTGATTTGCATGCTCTTGTGTAAAATCTTAAGACATACACTCAATGAATAAATCAGAGTTGTGCACAACTTGTATATTTTCCCCCATTTCACATTCAGCGAGGATACTCAGGTAACTATTTCAGGAGAGGCATCTGTTTTGTGGGCAATACACCAGCAATATTCCACATGGAATAGCATCCATAAACAGCCTCTGAATCTTTTCTCCTACTACTTAAACAGAGGGAATAGAAAAAGCAGGAGTGGTGGTGTTGGGTGGGCAATTATGTGTTAGTGTGGGGGGTCAAAAATAATCTCAATACACATACAACAGGATTTGATGTTTTAAGCACCACATATTACAGGTTATTAAATATGGTCTTGAAGATCGTGAATGTGGAATCTTTGGAAGCATAAAAATAAATAAATTCATGAAATCATTCCTGCAGCGTATGAATCTCAGGCTTGCATCATAGAAAAAGACAATACACTTTTTGTTCCACGCTGGTGGGGATGGTAGTCGTGTTGTTTTTGCAATCTATTAATCGAACGGAGAGACGGCTCACGGTAACATGGAGCTCCGCTCAGCACTTAGCAGAACCAACTGTTTAATTCTTTTATATTCTCACCAATCAATGTGTTCACTTCAAAGCGATGGGAAACGCTCGCATCCAAAGAGGATTGATCAGTTTTAATACAAGTCATTAACATACAAGTTGTTAACAAGTGAGGCCTCTGTACTGTATCTAAGAATCAAGAGAGTCATCGATAAAGCCAATTTAAGACTTTTAACGTCTTAAAACCTTGAGCACACACACCTCCACTCCAGAATGGGATCAACCGCTGCTAAACTGTTTTCTTTCTCTCCATCTCTTTTTTCTATCTCTCTCTCTCTATCGCTTGCTCGCTCACTCAACACTGCCACTGAAGCCTGTGCTAAGGCATGAAACTAGCGGTATACTTTACTGATGATAAATTTATAAGCCAAACTGAGGAGGGGGGGGAGTACTAAACGACCTTGCGAATAGCTGGGGTTCACTTTACTTACAAAAATAACTCTTTCAACGCGATAGAAGCATGCAGAGAAAGTAAAAGGCCATTATAACATACAAGGTAAAGTGGGAGGCGTGAAATAAAACAATCCAGCCTTCCACTCTTCCCCCAGCACCTTATACTATTGGCCCCTCCACTACCAACACACCACAGACCCCACCCTGTAAAAAAAAAAAAAAAAAAAAGCAAAATCAAGGCTTGGAAAAACATACAAAATGTTTAATAATTCAAGCATCCGTGGGTTTGAATAGCCTCTTTAGTGTAGAAATATACAGTCTCCTGATATGGGATCAGTCCCTGAGGGGGCTTCTTCCTCGCCATCTTTATGGGCCTCTCTGCTGCGTGCCCTTTCTTATCTGCTGTACGAGATGCTGTTTAAGATGCAACTACCTGCCTGATTATACTAAACAGAAAAAAAAAATGGAACTGTACTGGAAATAGCAGCAGAAATGTAAATATATATATTTAATTGTTCTACATTTAAAAGAAGGTGTTCTGAAGTTGTATAACATACCACAAATCAAAAGCAAAGTTTTGCAGTAAAGCAATTATTGCAGTTGACTAGCATCTTTACTGAGGTTGTGGACTAACACAGGGTTGTAAATATTTAACTCTCTTTGCACCCAATGCACGTTTATATTTCATCAGGTTTCTCGCAGTTTATTCTCAAAGCAAAGTGTTGGACTGCATAATTATTTCAGTTTAGCATTTTTTTTCCTCTCTCTCTCCAACCTATTACTTCCATAAATACGGGAATTTGAGTTATAGCTCCTCGGAGAGCTAATTTAAGAAAAGCATGCATTAATTAATACAACCTAGATGGAAAAGGAGAAATCCCTCAGTAAGTAAGCTGTTGGCAGATATCAAGGATTATTTTCACCTTCAAAGGAAGAGGGGATGGATGTGAGAGGATGCGGTGTTTTAATCAATAGTGTTGACTCTGGAGGTAAGCAGCCATGTTTCATTCCTCTCGGTGAAAACATTTCCATCATTCAGGAAGAAAACCTGAACCTGGCTGCTCCACAAAACTGCTCCCAACTTTCCAAGGCCCTCGCTGGCCTTTGGAATAGCTTAACAGTAGTTAATAACATAATTTGCGATGAGAAAAATAGGGTAACCGTGCTGAAATATTCATCCGGGCATTTCTTCCACAGATGACAATGCATGTGACTTTAAATCTTTTTGTTCGTATGCTTCCATTTGTGTGTTTATGTCCATTCTCGCATCCGACGTGTGGAATAATGAAATAAATATCAAACTCTTAAATATTTTAGTGCATTCTAGGAGTAAAGTGGAAGTGTTTTTCTGACAGACCTTCTGTTTTTTTGTTTTTTTTTCTTGTTTTTTTTCTCCTTTCTTCACAAATGCATTGTGTGCACTGGCTGGCCCAATCCATCACTCCACGTCTGGCGGGAGAAAAAGCACTTTCCCAGGGTGGGTGTTTTTTAGTTCTGCCAGCGCCGCTATTTCACTGGGCACCCGTGAGACCTTGCTGATGGACACTCTGGTCATCACTGGCAGGGAGCTTTGGGACTCTTTTGAACCTCCTGTCCTCCCCCCACTCCCCA
>VXCM01000549.1:57781-164795 GCA_014773175.1 Lucifuga dentata
CTCTTTTTTTTTTTTTGACAATGAAGATGACCGTACCTGCTTGAATCCTCCGGTGCAGAGCGGCGTTGCTTTCAAAGACCACGCTAGGGCTCAGGCCTCTCTGGGTGTTGTGAAATTGAACAGCCAATTGGAGTGTGAACACTAATTAGACCATAATGACAAACTATGCCGCTGGCAGGTGGAAACTGAGGCAGGAAATTTTGTTAATTTGTGATCAGAGTCTTGGTTATTGTTTCCTCCACTAAGAAGGTTCTGTTTTCAGATCAATTGTTTCTTTTTTGCTGGCTAGCTTGATATCTTGCAAACTATTTACTAGGTTTCATTGAGATTTGGTGCAAACCCAGGCCTCGGCCATGAGAAGAACTGAGCCATTTATAACATACATTTTGTCTCATGACTCCTGAACAATCAGTACATGCATACTATACTTTGATTTTTTTTAAAAACTGTGATTAAAGCAAAAATATGGAGGAAACCATCATAAAAGGAAGAACATGCATTGCACAGAATGCTAACTCCAATTGTAAGCCAACAGATTATTTACATGCTTACATCATATATTCTAGGTCCATTACTCAGCACACCTACATCAATTTATGTCTACTTCAGTCTGGTCATGTTGTTATATGACATTTAAAAAAAAAAAACTTATTGCCTGAAAAGGACTAATCAAAGTTTTAACTTGCATGTAAATGTAGCAAAACATGGCTCTTAACCATTTTTTATTGTCTTTAAAATGATGTTTTATTCTGACTAAAAATCAAATCTATAATAACACCTATTTGCAAGTGGCACTAATCATCAGCTAATATAATGGCTAACAAGAAAAACTATGGAGAAACAACTTATAAACAACTTATAGAGAGCAACAAACAAACAACAATCGCTGTGCTTTTCTAGGTTTGTCACTACATCAAAGTTGATTTATGCCATTTCAGTCCACTTAGTAACAGATTTCAATCTGATTACAGTATTAACATGATGTTTGAAAGAAAACTGACTTACTGCCTCAATCAGATTAGAATAGACGTTTTAACCTGTATATAAATGTACTGACTGAGACTTAGAAGCTAAATTCTTGTTTTATTTGTCAGCTAATCTTCTGATTTTGATGCACAATATATTTAGATGAGCCTGAAAACACATTATTTGTTATTTTTTATAATTTGATACCATTTCCTAGTAATTTGTTGCAATATTCTTGTAGATGTGGCGCATTTGACATAAAATATCGTAACTCTTGAATGCATTGTGCATTAATATTCTAACACATGTGCAAAGCAATCATAAACAATCCTGCAAAAAGTTGATGAAAAAACTGACAAATTCAGATGATCAATGGTCATAAGTCTGATTAAGTAACATTCCCAGACAGAATTTCTCCAAAAAAAAAATCATGGGCCAATCAGCTTAACTTTAAATCATTATATATTTTGATGTAGATCACATCCAGATGCATAATAATAAAGTATTCAAACAACATTTAGAGGATTGTGAAGCCTTGGTGAAGGTCTGCATGCTGTTATTCTATTCTGTCGACATGTAAGTTTGTGCCAATAGTGAGGATGAGATTTGCATATTCCACTCTGAGGCATTCTCGATATCACAGCAAGGGAGGGGCACTGAGACACATGCAGTTATTCACACACTAGTCCCCATTTTGGATCACAACCATTTAAAGTGAAGGGTTTTTTTTTCTCTCTCTCTTTTGCATGTATGCGCTCAGAACAATTATGTAGAAATAAATCAATTTGAAACTTGAAGTCTGCTCCAGTTTTACTCTGACAAACTGAGATTTGATTTCTAAAATGCTCACTTGTTTTTCTACACAAAGAAGCCAGCGGGGAGAGGATGCGGTCGCTGGAGAGAAGTGGGCTGGAAGGCAAATCTAGGTGATGCGTATGTTCTCAGAGCGCCCCTGGGTCTTTCATGGGTAGGTAGGATCTGACAAAGAGATCTGTGCAGCAAAAAATCCTCCACTCTGCTTGAGCATGGGAAATTAAGCCTAGATAAAGATTCTCTCTTAAACATACTCCCTTCTCTCTTTCTTCACTCTTTTTTCCCTCCCTCTGCAGTGGCAGGAGAAATTACCCATTGTACCATTAGATAAACCCAAACAGCCTTCTCCATAAGACCTCCAGTTCCTCACACAGTCCCAGCTTGGCATCCCTCGGGTGTTTGTTCAAAAGGAAAACTCTGCGGTGCCTCCGGGGGATGTTTAACTCATTGCAGTGGCAAGTATTTAGAGAAAACTCAACAAGTTTGAGGCTGTCAAAGCTAGAATCCAACTGTCAAGCAGAATTATGTCTCAGAGGCCTCTGATGTGAGGTAATGACCAATTGCATCATTTTGACGAACCCACCATCGATGAGAATGAGAGCAGATGGCAAACTGCTTTTACTCAAGTGTTTCATTTGGAATTTTTAAACTCTGGCGCTAAGTGCATTAAATGATCCTGATTAACTAAGATTAGAACTGCAGCAGGAGTGTGATTTTCATTTTTATTTTTTTAAATGTTGATATTAAGCATAAACTGAAGCAGTTTGTGAGCGACTGATGAATAATTGAAAAGTCAGCAGAGGGTACATCAATAAAGTGGTAATGAACCATATTTGTGTGAAATTTTCTCATTCTGAAACTCTATAACAGGCTATAAAATCTGATGCTATGATGAAGTTTAATGTAGGTCAGTAGATTTTGATTTAATGAAAGTGTTTACAAATAATAAAAGAACATAACAATCCTATAATATAGACAGATAGATAGATAGTCTGTGGTGATCTGTGTTGATGTTTCAACAGCAACCTTCCTAAAACTGAGGTTATGCTGCCCTCTATCTTTCAATCAGAGTATTACATTGTGGCCAGCTACATTCTTCACAATTTGTCTAATTTGCAGTCATTTGCAGTTTATCTGATAATTTTTCCATTTTTTTCTGACTTTATAAAAATTATAGGATGGATCAAAGTAAACATGAGAGCTTTGTGACTACATAATTTAATTCGTACAACATAATGTTCATACTGTAACATGCTGAGTAAATAGTTTTGTTTTTTTTAAGCATCACTTTGTTTTTATTTACAGCAGCATCTGAGGTCACTTTCTTCTGAGCAAAACTGTCTCTTTGTTCTGCCTTTTCCTAACACTGTTGTGGCACGTCGTGTCCACCTGGAGTACTGTTGACCTTCTGTTGAGGCAGCTACCTAGTTAAAGAAGTCCATTTTCAAGGCTGCTCTTGCTCAAATCAAAACTCCATTATAGATTTTACCTCCAGGGGAACCTAGGGCTCACAAGGTCCTTGGCAATTTTACCTGAGGAAGAAGCTAAAAGGATTTGAATCTCAGAGGAAGGATGAAGAGGAAGGGTGTGAGAGGGTGAGATACACATCCCAGGACTCCAGCCCTAATCTTTCTCTGCCAAGCAGAGAGCAAAGCAGAGCAAAAATGGAGACATAGAGATGGTTCAGTGGCACTGAACCCTAAACACCAGAGCCTGCAGAGCGGGCAGAGGAAACACAGAAACCTTGAGAAAAGGAGAGGTGGAAACGCAGAGCTCGGAGATTGTTGTCAAAGAATCACCACGGGAGCTAGTTTCCCTTCACGCCGCCCAGAAATGGGGCTTCCAATACATTTAGCATATATGAAAGAAGAAGCTCTCTCCTCACACCATCCTTAAGTATGTGTACTAACAAGACAGATGGAGGCCAAAGATGCAGACAGATCACATCAGGACATCTGTCACTTCATGGCAACAGCCTCCTTAATAAGTGACAACGTTTCCTCACCCATGGGCACAGGGCGGGGGGGAGGGGGTTGGTATCTAGGAGCAGTGGCTGTGCAAAGCAGCCGTCAAAGACATGTGGTGCCCCTTTTTTCCTTTTTTTTTCTTTAAACAACTTGTCCCAATTACAACCCCTCGCTTGCTACCCATGCCCTTGATTATCATCCTGGGCAGTAGACATCAAAGCGGCGTGATATGGGCGCTGACATGGGGCCGTGCAGTAATTAGCGGACTTCATAGAAGAGAGTTTCATCAGCAAATGTTTTCAAAATATACTGAATGTCTTAATTTGCAGTCTGGGTTTCCGATCGGGAGCAAATGATGCCCTACAGAAATAATTAAAACATAATTACAGCTCAAGTGCTCGCAAAGTGCTGTCGCTGAAGATTGGCTGCCTTCCTGAGGGCATCGTGGAAGTAACAGGCCAAATATACATCCAACATTTACTTCACAATCACAGCTTAACATTTACACTAATAAAACTGTCTTATTACCAGAGCGAGCAGAAGGGAAATAAATGGACACAACATGATTACAACCTCAAATTATTTTCTTTTGAGACATATTCCTTACTGGATACTATGGAACCCCTACACTGTAAAAAGTCATTCAGTGGGTTAGACCATACTACATAAATTTAAAATGTATGATTCATTAAAAAAAAAAAAAATTTCCNGTGGGTTAGACCATACTACATAAATTTAAAATGTATGATTCATTAAAAAAAAAAAAAATTTCCTTTTAAACTGGGTTTATTTATATTGCATCTAAGTAAGAACTGTCAATATTCTTAAAACTAAATATGTTTTTGTAATGAAAACATTTTTTAAAGCTTTCGACAACAATGTGAAAAATTGAGTTAATGGAACCCAAAGTTCTAAATCTAAGTTTTTGTTGTGACCTGATGACTTTGTTTGGAGCAGCACATATCTCAGAGTATCTTCTTAAGACAAGTAAATACTCATTTTCAGTTTTTACTGAACTTTCAGCTAAAAGTTCTGAACAAAATACTCTGATGTATGATATTAAATTAAAAAAACAGGAACTGGCACCATTGGCCAGTGTATTTGTTTTTAGATCTGTCAGGATGAACATGGAGAAACCCTTGTTTTGAGTGCTGTTTATTGCTGAATGTATGGTTTGATTGTAATGTATTGTTATTGAAATTTGTAATTGTGTAGTATTTATTGTGGCTGGTATGTTGTATTTATTGTGGTTTGCTATTGTTTTTTTCATGCTGCCATCTTGGCCAGGTCGCTCTTGAAAAAGATTTTTATTTCAATGAGATTTTACCTGGTAAAATAAAGGTCAAATAAAAAAAAAAAAATGCAAGTGAANTTTTTTTTTTTTTTTGTTGCTGAAAAGACAGGGCTGTTTGTTGTGGAGCCTCAGAGGAGAATGTTTACAGTGATGTATTTTACATGGACAGTTTGTTGACAGGTTTATTTGTGGAGTAATACCAGAATAGAGATTTATAAAAATAAAAAAAAAGCACTGGTGAAAGTGCTGATGTATCATGTCTGTACTTCCTGGACTGCGGCAGTGGAGCCTAAAGGTTAGAGAAGCTCGTGACTGAAGGGTTGCTGGTTCAATCCTTGGACTGGCAGAAGAAATCAGGGTTGGGGAGGTGAATGAGCAGCATCTCTCTCATTATCACCACTGAGGTGCCCTTCAGCAAAGCACCTAATCCCCAAATGCTCCAGTGGAGCTGCTCAGTGGCAGCAGCAAAACAAGAGTTTGTCAAAATTTTAAAAAAAAATTGAGTGTCTGAGTTAATGGAACTCGATTTCTTAGTGTTTCTTTCTTAAATTTTACTTATTTCAATCAAGGTCATATGTTGACTAATATCAAGTTGGTTCAACTCAATTTCTTGGCTGTTTTACATTGGCTGTACTTAATTTTACATTTTAAATCAAATATATTTTGTTGAGTTTTTGTCCTACTAAAAATACTTCATTCAACTTCAATTCAGTACTTCATTCAACTTATAAAAAAAAAAAAAAAAAANAAAAAAAAAAAAAAAAACATTGAAAAATGCCTCCTGTTTTTTAAGTTAAACCAAAGAAAGTTTTTTTTGTTTGTTTTTTTACAGTGTAAGGGGACATGGGAGAGGGGAAAAAAAAAAATCAGGTAAGGAAAAAAATGAGAGCCCTTTTGCATTATCTCACAAATATTTTAAGAAATAACACAAAAGTTGACCCTTCATTGAGCGGAAGTGCGACAGTATATCCGGGTCACCTTAATGTGAGCTGTTGCTAGTCAACAATGGAGCAATTTGTTGAGTTTTGCTTTGAGCTTGGACTAAAGACATTCATTTGGTGCTTGGGTCTGGGATCTTGCAAAAGTATTGCGTTATCTCGCAAAAGGGCTTGTTATTTTTTTTTCCTTCCACTGATATTTTATACCCCTCTCATGTCCCTTTAGGATACTGCATGAGTACCTCAGTAAACATCTGCATGTATGTTGCCACAAGGACAAACTAAACAACACGCGTCATCAAACCAGATCCCATAGAAAACTGTTAGAAAATCTTCAATGCATAGCAGGTCATAAAAAATAACTTCCCTTCACTTGATGCATCATAATCAAAATGACCGGAATGTAGCTTCAGCATAAAAGCAAACAAACATAAAGTGCATAATAATACAACTCACCATAACGCAGAATCAGTGGATCCCTGAGCTTGTTTCCCTGCAACGACACGGTCCATCTAGGGGTGATGGGAGACAATAACACCCCAAGTGTGTTCCTTATGTCCAGTCTGCTCCCTAACTTCGTTTTGGTTACTGTTATTGCAGAAAACCCCACTTCACAAAGACAGGATGTTGAAAATGAAAGCAGGGTTTTCACTGCTTTTGTGGTGATCTCCGGATATTCCGCCTTGATTTTGATCCAGAGTTGAAGTTGTCTCAAACATTCGATACAAATAAACGATAAGCCGTATTTTAGGTAAGACTCCTGGTATTTTCTTTTAAATGCAGCTTTCTTTTTCTTGGCCGTCTTAGGCTCTTCTGCTGTCTCATCATTGGGCCTTTTCCTCTTTTCAAAGAAGCTCTCCAGAGACGTTTGTTTTTTACTCATTTTAGCTAGCTTGTGGTTAGCTAGCTTAATTAAAGCTAGCTTGTGTTTAGCTACAGCTAGCTTAATTTTTCGGGCATCACAGCTGACAGAGATGGGTATGATGGGGAAATAATCCGGTCACTTTTCAAAATAAAACATCTGCAGACTCCGATAGTCAATAAAATGGAAATAAAATAAGTTATGTATTCCTTCTGTGCGGCCCGGTACCGGTCCATGGTCCAGTGGTTGGGGGCCGCTGAGTTTTGTCGGACTGCAGTTGAAGAAATGTTTATACACTGATGAAAAATCGTCTTTAAAGCTAAAACAAGCAGCAGAAGAAGTAGAAGAGCTCATGCTATACATTCAGGAACCACATTGTGTTCATTAAAAAACAGAATTATTATTAATCCATTCGCTCATTTAAAAAAATCATAATATGGCACACACCTGCCCTCCACAGTTTGCCTGTTAAAGGTTTATTAACAGAATAAATAATTAAAGGACCATACCAACGATTCTGTACATTTGAGCCCAATACTATCTGCATACACATTATATTCCTGCCAGTCGTTCTCTAAAACATGCTACTGGAGCATAAATGTTATAATTTGTTTTTCTTACTTTCCAGCATGCTTTTAACATCAGCTTATAGGGACTTGAAATGTGCTTGAGATAAGTAATCGTCTACTAAATGTTGTGTGGAATTTACTTACTTTAATTGGTCCAACACACAGCTTCATGGAAGAAAACGTATGTTTCCACCAGGAAGATGAGAACCTCCCATGAGAAGACGGCTTTTACTGAGAAATTAAAACAGCCATACTTTCTACAATCATGCATATGTGTTCACAGGAGAACCATTTCATTTTAAAGCAGGTGTATCACTTTAACATTTGTGTAACATTGTGAATCTCACTTCATAACCAAAGGTGATCGGGCTTTTGCTGTTCATGCCCCTAAGCTGTGGAATTCCCTGCCAGAGGAGCTCAGACTGGCAAAATCAGTGTCATCCTTCAAATCATTATTGAAAACTTTATCTCAAAAGGCCTTTTCTTAAATGGTTATATGGTTCTATTCTGGTTATTTAATTTCTGCTTTTATATAATTTTGTTTTGTCTGCTTGGATTTTTATCTTTTGTCTGATTTGCGGTGATGTGTGCAGCACCTTGTACCTTTTGTTTTAGAAAGGTGCTATATAAAGTTATTATTATTATTATTATTATTATTATTATTATTATTATTATTATTTGATTTTGAAAGGTTAGGGGATTAGGAAAAATAACAGGAAAACTAAAATACAGTTTTATGTTTTGCCAAAATGTAATGTGTATGTGGGTAGTATTTATTAGGCTCAAGCATGCAAAACCACCAGTATGATCCTTTAATTTAAAAAAAAAAAACCCTATTAAATATTGGGCACCACTAAAATTGTTAGGTCTAGTAAATACGGGACAGAATTTTATTTATTTATTTATTTGTGTTTAGATATCAAATGAATTAAGATGCTTTCATCTGACAAAAAAAATAAAAAATAAAAATCTTGTAAACAAATCATATTATCAGATTTTTGGAAGTAAATATCAATTCAAGTTAAGTCATATTAAGAATGTTAAGTCAGCTAAGCTAATACTGAGATCTGTGAATTATAAATTAAATAAAGTGAAACAAAATTTGGTGGAATAATTATGACAAAATATCAAGATGTAAAAGAATAGTTTTAGCAGCTTTATTAAGTCTTAGACAATAAAGTGTTGAAATGTTTCTGAGAAAAATAATTATCTGCCAACAATAGATTTGTACACTATAATTTGCCCAAACAATGCATATAGTTTATTGCTGGAAGCAGAATTTTTCAGGACTTAATATTCTGCAATAAGAAACATGATAACCTTGATTCCATAATATGTAGTAATAATATTCTTCCACATGATGGCAACCTTATGCAGTTTTTGAAATCAACTGTGACTCTGCATTTAAAATATGAATGGAGATGTAGGCATATTTGAACACATTTATGGAGTTTAATGTGGAGGGTAATTTATTAGTGTCTTTCAGTATTTGAATGGTTATTTGTGTCACAAATATACCAACTAATAATGCATATTTATGTTTGTCTTAATCCCTCCCTAATACTTCAGACCACTATTCATAAAGATACTGAGGCTTGGAGGAGACCATCAACGACTTTTATGGAGTCAGAAATGCAGCTTTAAATTCTGCTCTTTAAATCCGTTAAAATAAACCAGAAGACAGATCTCTATTCACTGTTTGTAGGCTCATCTTCGGCCTCACATTTTATTCATGACATTACGTTTTGGATCTTATTTGTAGGTTTCAGAGAGACTATGAGAGTCATAAATGCAGACTGAACTGGCCAAAATTTAAATGTTAAAGTGATGTTTTTTTGTGAGAAAAAAAATATGTGAGGTGAGAATTTATGTATTTATTTTTTAGAGTTTTTTGCACCTTTTTCTGTTATTTGACTCTGGTGGCATTATTTTACATTAAAATAAATAAATGTGCCAAGGATCACAGGAAGTAAGTTGGTATCATGAAGTTCAAAGCTCTATTCCAGCAATGCTTTGGGTGGGAATGCGGAGAAACCCATGCTGGACAGACACTTAAGGGACCATACCATCCATTTTGCATGTTTGAGCCTTATATTCAATTTTCATACGTTACGTTACTGACAATCACGTCCCAAATGATAAAACTGTATTTCAGCTTTCCTGATATTTTGCAAAATCTCTTAATCTTTCGAAATCAAATATTCAAGTGATACACCCACCTTAAAAATCCATGTTTTGCCTGCTAATAGTTACGCAGCCTTATGATGTTATGGACATTAGAATTTTTCGATAAATGCAGGTCTTCTTTTGGGACTATATTCCCCAGTGGACACACATTCACTCTGTGCTTTTTATTGCGCTGAAATGCAAAAATTATATAACTTAAAAAAAAAAAAAAACCTGAATTCATGTCTTGTTGGTGATGATTACCTATCCCAGGAACATTNAAAAAAAAAAAAAAAAAAAAACCTGAATTCATGTCTTGTTGGTGATGATTACCTATCCCGGGAACGTTTCAAGTATCAGCAAATTGATTTTAATAATGTACCAGAATGAACTGAAATCAATGGTGGTCTAGAAGGTAGGAAAAACAGTTTTTAATTCACCGTTCCAGTACTATGCTTTGGGAAATGACTTTCAGTAATCTTACAAGTATGAAAATTGAATATATTAGACTCAAACATGCAAAATGGATAGTATGGTCCTTTAACTTCTTATTTATGGAGATTTAAGAGTTTTGAATTGCATGTGGGTGATGAGAGAACATGCAGTTTGTGCCACCATCTTATAACATGATCATTTGAATTTTAGACATAACCTGGCTGCCATTGTATTGTACCGTGGAGAGAGAGATTGGAATGTATAATTAAGGACTGAATGAATTTTATATACTGCATAAATAAAGGTTAATGATAAATCAGTCATTCATAAACTGTTGAACTCATAAGTCTGAAACAAATGAAAAAAAATCCAATTTTGACTACAGTATGTAAACAGTCAAAATGAATACAATAGCAATATACAGTATATATATATATGTATATAGATATATATATAGATAGATAGATATATAGATATATATATAGATAGATATAAATGCAATAAAAACCATGTGTAACTAACACAGTAAACTGTACCCACATGTGACATTCAAAAAAAGCCATTAGGATGTCACGTGATCAATCAATGGTTATGGAAAAATGATTACGTAAACAAAAAATTATGACGCAAAAAAAAACAAACCTTAGGAGTTGCATCCTCAGTTAAACTCACTTTCAACATGAGCATCATTGGAATTAGCATGCAACAAACATTTAGCATGGAGCCTTTTAAAAAGAACAAAACCAAGAAGAAGAAGAAGAGCAGCGGTTCCTCCTTTAACTGGCAGGCAACAGAAGAGCTGGAACGCTGTGCTGTGGGGCTGGTTGTGGATGATGTGGATGATGTGGATTACGTTGGGAAAATGACCTCTGGGCAGAAGAGGAATATGCGCATGTACAGTATGCACATGCAGGTAATGGCAGATCTCTCGATGATGGCCCAGCAGGTCATGGATCAGTCTGATGCGGCACTCGGCAAAGAAGCGGGGAGACACGAAGCGGAGCGAGCTGCTGGTACCAACGAGTGATATGATGAAGGAAGAAGCCGCGGAAAGCACAGACAACCGGCATGCAGCTGTCAGCGCCCTGAGGAGGCAGGAAAGGGAGGACAAGCAGGATGCTGAGGTGATGATGCAGGTTCCTGCAGAGGAATCACCTCGAGTCCTGCATGAGCCTCCATGTCCTCTCCTGGAGCCTTTCAACTGGCACAGGGCTGAGGCACTGGACCGCTGGTACAGGCAGCTGAAAGAAGCTGGCATCACAAATGTCATGAAGCACCTGTANAGGCACTGGACCGCTGGTACAGGCAGCTGAAAGAAGCTGGCATCACAAATGTCATGAAGCACCTGTATGAAACAGAGATACAGGGTGCCAGTGACACAAGGACGTTCCAGCAGGTCAGTGAAGCTGCTGAGGTGATGATGCAGGTTCCTGCAGAGGAGTCACCTCGCCCCATCCTTGAGCCTCCACACACCAACGTAGGAGACTCCACGTCTAAAATGGAGACACACATTAAATAAAACCAAGCGAAGGAACAAATGCAAGACCAATGGTCCCTTCTTCAACCAGCTGTTGGCTGAGGAGTTGGATCGCTGGACCCGCGTGCTTGCGCCATTTGAAAATAACAACGCTGTGAAGAAGCAGGAGAAGGAGGAGAGAACATGCTACAAGCAAGATGCTGAGGTGATGATGCAGGTTGATGCAAAGGAGTCACCTCACCCTGTCACTGAGTCACCACATGCTGACATAGGAGACTCCACATCTAACATGGAGACAAGTAACTTGAGGAGGTACGAAAGGGAGTCATCTCAAAGCCTGCATGAGCCTCCATGTCCCATCCTTGAGCCTTTCAACTGGCACAGGGCTGAGGCGCTGGATCACTGGTACAGTGGGCTGAAAGAAGCTGGCATCACAAATGTCATTGAGTACCTGTATGAAACAGAGATACAGGGTGCCAGTGACACAACGACGTTCCAGCAGGTCAATAAACAGCCTGCTGCCGACAGCAACAGAGTGGAGTCCGTGAACCAGGAAGCTGACTTGGCAACTCTGCAGAGCAGCGACAACAAGTATGTTGCGGATGCTGCCTGCGATCAGCATAGGACTCGTTCCCAAGAGCGGGAGTGCTTGAAGGTGATGATGCAGGTTCCTGCAGAGGAGTCGACTCCTCTGCAAGAACCTGCATCATCACAAGCAAGGCCCCATCCTTGAGCCTCCACACGTTAACGTAGGAGACTCCACGTCTAAAATGGAGACACACGTTAAAAAAACCAAGCTAAGGAGCAAATACAAGATCAGTGGTCACTTCTTCAACCGGCTGTTGGCTAAGGAATTGGATCGCTGGACCTGTGCGCTTGCACCATTTGAAAATAACAATGCTGTGAGAAAGCAGGAAAAGGAGGAGAGAACCTGCTACAAGCAAGATGCTGAGGTGATGATGCAGGTTCCTGCAGAGGAGTCGCCTCACCCCGTCCTTGAGCCTCCACACACCAACGCAGGAGACTCCATGTCTAAAATGGAGACAAACGTTAAAAAACCCAAATGAAGGAGTAAATGCAAGGCAGAAAAGGACCAGAAGTCGGCAGAGCTGAAAGCCTGGGAGGAGGAACNTGAAGGAGTAAATGCAAGGCAGAAAAGGACCAGAAGTCGGCAGAGCTGAAAGCCTGGGAGGAGGAACAAAACGCTTTACAGGCTGAACAGGACCAGTTAACACACTCGTTAGTCAATGATCATTTGGTTGCTGCTGAGGCTCTCGCCCAAAGTGACAGCAACAAAGGCTTTAGAGTTTGAGATGAATAATCAAAAGGCCAAAGAACTGGAGGCTGTCAATGAAATCACAAAGATTATTACAGCTATGAGTGAGAGCCACCAAAGGAGGCAGGAGTTAGAGAGGTTGTCGGGGTCTGCAGCAAGAGGCCAACATAGAACTGCACACTGCTCTGACCAAGACACAGGATGAGCTCGAGTTCCAACATCGCAAGTGGCAGGCAGAAAAGTCCTGTCTCTTGAAGACCTCACGTGACATGACGCAGGCCCTGGAGGACAGGAAGAGAGAGGAGGGGGAGACCAGGAAGGTCATGATGGAAACCATAGCTCAGTGTTGTGTTCAGTCCAAAATACATGGGAAAGAGTCTTCGAAGAGAACGACAGTTCAGAAACAGCTATTTTTTATTACACAGGCAACACGACAACTTTAACACGGCCATAGCAACTTCCAGAAGCGTCTCTTTTCTTCTTCTTCTGCTCTCACACATAAAATGTGGTTCCTTTTTAATATGAACACCCCCTAGAGGACAGAAACAGAACTTATCACACAGTTCTTTCTGATACACCACAGTCCTCCCCTGTAGCTATAAACTTAAAATAAANAGAACTTATCACACAGTTCTTTCTGATACACCACAGTCCTCCCCTGTAGCTATAAACTTAAAATAAATTTCCTTATCTTTCATTTTTTTTTCAAAAATTTCAATAAAAATACAATGCACATATAAAAAATGTACATACTTCTCATCCATTTGCAACATTATCATCATCATTTTTCTCAATTTCCCTACAGGTTTAACCTTTCAGGAGGATGCATGTTCCTCTTAGGGCGTTCTCTGAAAGCTGAAACCTGAGAGTGGCCATCAGCTAGTTGAGACTCTCNATGTTCCTCTTAGGGCGTTCTCTGAAAGCTGAAACCTGAGAGTGGCCATCAGCTAGTTGAGACTCTCCAACTGTATTTGTTTCCTCTTGTGCTTGCTCACAAACAGTAGTGTCCATTTCACTTCCCAAATCTGGCTCATGGTCCCACACTTCTTCCACATTTGTTACACTCTTTCTTTGCATCCAACATCTGATTTACATGTTTCTTTACACACGTTCCATTCACATTTACCATATAGGTTACAGGACCCAAAGCATCAGTTATTAGACCATCCAACCACTTTTCTCCTCCCCTGTAGTTCTTTACCATAACTGATTGACCTACTGAGAAGGATCTGACTTTTCTTTTCCTGCACAAGGGTCTGACCATTATAGCTGACTGAAACATCTGTGACATATCTGGCTTTACTAGAGACAATCTAGTGCGAATCTGTTGTTTTAAGAACAACTCAGTTGGTGTTTTCTTTGTAGTAGTATGTGGCATGTTGCGATAGCTGAAACAGAAAATTAGCAATACAATGATGAAGCGTCATGCCACCAACTGCTCTGTTCTTTGCTAATGATCTTTTAAAGTTCTGCACTAGTCTCTCAGCTAATCCATTCGATGCTGGATGATAAGCTGGGGTTTTGATATGTTTTACAGCATTCATTTCAAGAAATGAGTCAAATTCATTCGCGATGAATTGAGGCCCATTGTCTGTTACAATCTCTTTAGGCAACCCATAAGATGTAAATAGGTTCCTCAAAACTTCAATGGTTTTACTGGCTGTAGTGCTCTGCATGTGGATTATTTCAGGCNGGTTCCTCAAAACTTCAATGGTTTTACTGGCTGTAGTGCTCTGCATGTGGATTATTTCAGGCCAGCAAGCATGCGTATCCATAACAACCAGAAACATCTGCTTATTCTCTTCTGCAAAATCAAGCTGCATTCTTTCCCATGGCTCAGTTGCCCATCTCTATGTATGCACTGGAGCTGGAGATGGCATGTTATGTTGTTGTTTGCAGATACCACACTGGTTCACCTCACTTTCAATATCCTTATCAAGACTAGGCCACCAAAATAAACTAGATCGAGCTTTCATCTTTACCATGCCCCAATGACTGTCACGTAACTCAGAGAGTAATCTACTCTGCAAGGTTTCTGCAATGACTACTTGAAATCCCCACACAATACAGTCATCCTCTGTAGTGAGCTCAAATCTTCTCTTTACAAAAGGTTGCAATATCTCCTCTGGTACATATTTTGACCAACCTGTCATGACATAGTGTTTAACTTTTGCCAGTATGGAGTCTTTTTGTGTCTCACGTGCAATTTCTTTTGCAGTGATAGGCAAACTGTCAAGATACGATATCCTGAACACCGGATTTGTTTGTGGAAAAGTGTCGTCTGGTATCGGAAGTCTGGATAATGCATCAGCATTTCCATGTTTCTCAGGTTTGTACTGAATCTCATACATATAAGCAGCTAAAATCAGTGACCACCTCTGCATTCTTGCAGCTGTGAGTGGAGGTACCCCTGTTTTTGGTCCCAAAATTTTCAGTAGCGGTTTGTGGTCTGTTATTAAAGTAAATTTATGGCCATACAAATAGTCGTGAAACTTCATCACACCAAACACCAGAGCTAAAGCTTCTTTTTCTATCTGCGAATAGTTTTTCTCTGCCTTTGTAAGCATCCTGGAAGCAAATGAAATCGGCTTTTCACTATTATCTGGCATTCTGTGTGAAATTACCGCCCCTACCCCGACCCCCGAGTGGTGAAGCATCACACGCCAGTGCTATTTTTAGTTCAGGATTGAAATGTACCAATACTCTGTTTGAGAGTATCTGGCTCTTTGCTTCCTCAAATGCTTTGTTACAGGATGCAGTCCACTCCCATTTAGTATCTTTTTGCAGCAACTTTAAATAATAAACTTAATAAACTTTAACTTTAATAAACTTTCCATAATAACTCAAAAGTGAAAGGAACAATTTGACTTTAGTAGTGTTGGTGGGAGCTTCTGCCTTTGCAATAACCTCACATTTTTTCTGAATGGGGTGAATCCCCTCCGCATCAATTACATGTCCTAAGTATGACACACTGTTCTGACAAAATACACATTTTTCTCGATTCACTCCGAGGTTGTGACTTTTCAATCTTTTTATTACCTCTTCTGTGTCAAGTGTGAAGCTGTGTCTTTTCCTGTGACCAAAATGTCATCCAAACAGCAAATGACACCCTCAAGAACCTGCAATACTTGATCCATTAGTTTCTAAAACATGGCAGGAGCACTCGCTACCCCATAAGGCAGTCTATTTATTTGAAACAGCCCTTTATGTGTGTTTATGGTTAGATATGGCTTAGAGCTCTCATCTAACTCTACCTGCTGACAGGCTTGTGAGAAAACAAGTTTTGTGAATTTTTCACCACCTGCCAGTTTAGTGAACAGATCTTGTGGTTTTGGTATGGGGTACTGATCTACCTCAAGCCAGGAATTAACTGACACTTTGTAGTCCCCACAGATCCTAACAGTCTGATCTACCTTTGGGATGTTTACAGTGGGTGAGGCCCATTCACTCTAATTTACAGATGTGATAACCCCATCAGCTTCTAACTTTTGTAGCTGAGTTTCCACAGCCTCCCTCAGTGCATAAGGTACTGAACGCGGTTTGCAGAACTTAGGAATAGCTCCTGGTACTACCTGCAGCTTTGCTTTAATACCTTTCACTTTTCCCAAAGTTGGCTGAAACACTTCTGAATATCTGTCACATAATTCTGTCACACTTTCCAATGCCACTTTGTTTACAGAAGACCAGTCCAGTTTTAGTTTTCTGATCCAATCTCTCCCTAATAAGGCAGGACCATTTCCTTTGACTACCAGCAAGTTTAAATTGCAAAGTGTTTTCCTTACACTTCACAGTCACCTTGATTTGACCCCTCAGTCCCAAAGACTGCATGTTGTATGTTTTCAGAATACACATAGTAGACGCTAGTTTTAACCATCTAAACCTGCGTTTGTACAAGTTTTCAGATATGACACACTGCTACTCCTGTATCAACTTCCACTTTCAGTCTCTGATCATTCACTCTTAAATATACATAATAGGGTTTTACCATGTCAACTTCAGTATCAGTATCAGAGCATTTTGTTTCAGTCTCTACAGCAAAACAACTCAAGCCCCTTTACATTACCTGAGATATACGCTGTGACATAGTCTGGTGCTCTTTTAGTCTTTTGCTTGAGCTTCTCTGGTTCACCAGTCTCCTTTTGTGGAGGTTTGGTATTTTCCTCCAACCGGAAATCAGACCTCTCGTCCTCAGCATCGGTTGTCTGCAACCACAGGCTTTTCCCACGTTTCCTCTTCTCTTGCGGTGACTACTGGGGCTGCAGCATCCAGATGCTTGGTCCACTTGGTCGGCTTGTCTCTCTTTCCCTCCTGTGGGAACAGCAGGCTTTGGCAATGTGTCCTCTCTTTTTACAGATCCGGCAAGCCGCCTCTTTAAAACGGCAATCGTCCGGTTTGTGTCCTTTTCCTGCACATCTGTAGCAAGGTTTTCCGTTTCCTTCTCTTTTCCGCCACTCTGACTTCTCAACTGCATGAGCATTCGCTTTGAACGGCTTCTGTGAAAGTTGCTGCGCATTTTGCTTCGTCACTTCGTAAGCAAGTCCCATATCATATGATCATAAGCCAGCGCTAATGTTAAGTCTTTCGTGTGGGCCGCGTTTAACATGCTGTCTTGGAGGTCCGTACTTTTAACCCCGCACACAAATCTGTCTCTTACAGCGTCGTCTAAGAAAGCTCCAAATTTACAAGTAGCAGCTAGTTTCCACCGACTAGCCATATACTCACTTATGGATTCTCCATCCCGCTGGTTTTTAAATGCAAACTTGCATCTTTCGGCAATTAAGTTAGTTTTAGGCACAAAATGGTTTCGTAAGGCGTCAATTAGCTCCATCAGCTTTTTCTCCAACGGCTTTAATGGCGCACACAAGTCCATTAACACGGCCTCCACGATGGTCAGAAACACAGCCTTAGCTTTGTCATCACTATATGACAACCCATTTGCTTGGAAGAATTGTTCTAACCTTTCCAGATAGATTTCAAATTCCTCTTCATTTTCATCATACTGGAAATCTTCACTTTTTCCAAATGTCGCCGCCATTTTAGCTGTACTTTAACCGTCTCGACGGTTTAGGTTTCGCACTTTTCACGCTAAAACTCTTCTCATTTCGAAGGAGATCCCATCCTCGTCGCCATAAACTGTTGTGTTCAGTCCAAAACACATGGGAAAGAGTCTTCGAAGAGAACGACAGTTCAGAAACAGCTATTTTTTATTACACAGGTAACACAACACCTTTAGCACGGCCATTGCAACTTCCAGAAGCGGCTCTTTTCTTCTTCTGCTCTCACACATAAAATGTGGTTCCTTTTTAATATGAGCACCCCCTAGAGGACAGAAATAGAACTTATCACACAGTTCTTTCTGATACACCACAGTCCTCCCCTGTAGCTATAAACTTAAAATAAATTTCCTTATCTTCCTTTTTTTTTTTCCAAAAATTTCAATAACAAAAAAACAATGCACATATAAAAAATGTACATACTTCTCATCCATTTGCAACATTATCATCATCATTTCTTTCAATTTCCCTACAGGTTTAACAAAGAAATAGAACTTTTCACACAGTTCTTTCTGATACACCACAGTCAGCTGGAGCAACAGTTGCAGATGGTTATGAGCAGAGCAGATGTACTTAATCAAATAAATTAAATCAATCAAATTTTCCTTGTATATAGTTTTTATTTATGGTGAATTCTAATTTGCATTAGAGCTTTTCCTATATTCATCACATCTGAGGATGCTTTATACTTCAAATGCAATATTTACAGTGTCTCAATTCATGTCCTTTATCTTATTTCATGGATATTTTGGGTGTTAAAGTAGATGTTTGGAGTTTATTGTCTCTAAATTTGTCTCTCGGTGGAGGATGTAATGATGGATCCATGCAGAAGCCACACTTCATGTCCAAAAGATGATGAAGATCCTCAGGCTCATCTCTCATCTCTCTGCGTCTTTCAACACTCCTACTGTTCCAATTAAATTACACAGACTCACTCGCTGAGTTTGCATTTTATCAATTTGATGTATTTTATTATATGTACATACAGTATGTGGTATATGAAACAGCAAAATGTGAATGCAGGCAATGTGAAATTTTTGCAATTATTTTTACTTTAACTCACGATGGCAGTAAATGCCAAATTTGGTTTTCTTTCCATTATTATCAAATATTTATTATTATTATTATTATTATTATTATTATTATTATTATTATTATTTAATTTTTTTAAGGCAATCGGTTGCCTCAGATTTTTTTAATTAAAGTCAACTTATCCGGGCTTACAGCGCAGCCTCATGAAGTCATGATCGTTGGAATTTTTCAATAAATGCAGCTCTTCTTTTGGGACTATATTCCCCAGTGGAGACATACATCATTCACTCCATGCTTTTTATTGTGCTTAAACACTAAAATTATGTAACTTCTAAAAAAACAAAACTGAATATACGTGTTGTTTGCGATGATGGATTACCTATCCCAAGAATGTTTCAAGTATCATCAAGTTGATTTTAATAACATACCAGAATAAAGTGAAACTAATGACGGTCTGGAAGGTAGGAAAATACATTTTTAATTCACCATTCCAGTAGTATGCTTTGGAAAATGATTGACTTGTCAGTAACGTTATGTGTATGAAAATTGAATATATTAGGCTCAAACATGCTAAATGTATGGCATGGTCTTTTAACTTCTTATTTATGGAGATTTAAGAGTTTTGACTTGGATGTGGTATTTGGGAAATGAGAGAACATGCAGTTTGTGCCACCATCTTATAATTATTTGAATTTTAGACATAACCTGGTTTTCATCGTATCATTCAAAATGGCTCAGGATTCTCAAATAAAATTAATATTCTTATTTAGAAAATTTGAAAAAATAATCAATTTCATTATCAGATTCTAATCAAGTTTAAACATACTGTTCATATTTGACTGCTTTTACATATGACTAACAGTGTTTAGATTTTCATTTTCTCTTTATCCCAAAGAGAGAGAGAGAGAGAGAGAGAGAGAGAGAGAGAGAGAGAGAGAGAGAGAGAGATTGGAATGTATAATTAAGGATTGAATGAATTTTATATACTGGATAAATAAAGGGTTAATGATAAATCAGTCCTTCATAAACTGTTGAACTCATAAGGCTGAAACAAGAAAAAAAAATCCAATTTTGGCCACAGTATGTAAACAGTCAAAATGAATAAAATAGCAAGGAAATTCACCTTAACTTAAATTGAAAAACGTAAAGTCTTTATTTGTGCTTTAAACAAACTTGTAGCATTTTCAAACACAAAACTGAAACATTTGAGATTTAGAAAATATTCTGCAGTACATAAATAATTGGTTTTCAGCAGTAAATTACTCAAACATTCTGATGCTAACAATGCATAAATATCAACAGGAATACATGAGGTTATTACTATATACCACATTAAAATATATCAAGTGCAATTTGGAATGAGGTTGGGGTCACAATGTCATCAGCTATTGATCCACATTAAATTATTGTTATTAGAGCAAAAGCCATATATAATGTGATAAGGGCAAGAATTTTTCAAGTGGGAATGTGGAGCTGTTCACTGCTTTGATGACGCAGCTCGGCATGCTGGGAACTGTATCTGGTTACATAGTGTTTATGCTAATACGCTAAGTGAGGAGAAAATGACTCCTCTATCAGTTCCTTTTAGTCTCTGCTGGCTAAATCAGCAGTTTTCAAAACTTTATTAATCAAGTATCATCTCAGAACATCAACGTACCTCCTCACCAACTCTAAGAAAAACCTCATATGTCCATGAGATCAAAGTACGTCCATGAAAGTGAGATCAGAAAGTTACTGACAGCCACACAGAACAGACAAGTTGTGCTACTTTCAGAAACAATCTAATTGTTAATTAAAAGAGACTAATAATACAACTTTAAAAAGTATTTCTTAAAGAAATTAATTTTATCTGTGAGCAATTTGCCATAATAGAATGACAAATCATCTGGCATACCACCAGGGGGTGCTTCAAGTGCTACTGGTGGCACCACAGTTTGAGAACCACTGGTTTAAAACAACAGATGAGCTGTATTTTCAAGCTCCAATGTCCCACTGTACAATTAAATACAACAAATCATTTTCTGTGCAAAACAGCATTGCAGTGCAATTTGGTGTGTTTGCTGTACACTAAACTATTTACCCATTAAAGTTGTATTTGTCTCACAGCTATGAAAATTAATTTACTGACTACTTCTGCGAATGACTGTAGAACTATCATTTCAAGGACTTAAGAGAAGGATAAGAGAACATGTTTAGATGAAAATTTTCAGTCGATATGTTTTATGAAAACTCAGTCAGGTCAACTGGATTCAAGTTTTTAATTCTGAAATATGTCGCCATCCATCCAAATGACTTCGACTGACGAAGCCATATGGATGGATGGTGAAACCATTTCAGAATTAAAAACTTGACCTGACTGAGTTTTCATACAAGATAAGAGAAAATCTTATTATTTTGGTGTGTTACATGATAATGTTCAAATGGTAACGTTTAAACAGAAATCCATAGTGTCAAAAGAATACCCATAATTTATACCTGCACAGTTCTTTAATTTGACTGATCAGTAAATGTTATTCTTGGTCTTTCCTATAGTGGTTTTACACACCAGAGATTGAGAGTTAAGTTCATAGCCCACTCAGCACAATCGTCTGTGACCAGGCATCAGATAAAATAAAATCACAGAGATAAGCAATGATATTGTTTTAGTGTAAAAAAAAAAAAAAAAAAAAAAATTAAAAATGAACTGCAGATATTTTGACAAACAAGAAAACACAAAAGAGGACTTTTTTAACTGCTACATACATCATGTGATGTAAATATGGACAAAAAAGAAAAAAACATAACATGATACAAACCTTCACATGGGTAAAGTAGTTTCTGGGTTTCATCTAATATTTTGACAGACCTACTTTATGGTATGTTTGCTCTACACAGTGAGTTGCTAAAACATTGTGGTGCATGGTGCATACAAATTTGTGTAAAAATTAAAAATGACTTTATACATATGACATGGTCAACATTTTATGTCATGTAGGATGCTTCTAGCGTCCATCACTGAGACACTTGCACCCATTTGTGAAAGAAACACTGGATTCCTGGTTGATACTCTCCTTGACCTCTAAGGGGAGAGAGTCAAAGAGGTGGTCCTCCACAAGGAGGCAGTTTCTGTGGAGGAGGGAACACTGGCTGAGCTGAGCTGGCAGACGATCCAGACAATTTCCTTTGAGTTCAAGATGTGTCAGCTGTGTGAGTTGGCCAATTTTCTCTGGAAGAGAGGCGACACAGTTCTGGCTGAGACATAATGTCCTCAGTTTGGTGCATTTGAACAGTTGCTTGGGAACCACCTCAACTCTGTTACCTGTGATGGCAAAATATTGGAGGTTCTGCAAAAAGCCTACTTCCAGTGGTATTGCCTCGATTGAGTTATAACTAACATCAAGGTACCTCAACTTCAGCAGTGTGAATAATGATGAAGGTAGAGACTCAAGGTTGTTGTGTGAGAGATACAGAGACTCCAGGTTTCTGACATGGCTGATTGACATCGGAATGGAGATGATCTTATTGTGCCAAAGTTTGAGACAAGTCAGTCTCTTGAGGTGCTGAAAGCTAATGACCTCTTCGATGGTACGAATGTTATTTGATTTTAGGTCAAGCTCTTGAAGGTTAGTCAAACTGAAGATAGCATGGGGAATTCGCTCCAGCTCACAATTGTGAAGTTCTAGCTCCACTAGGTTCATCATTTTCTTCAAACTATTCAGTACCACAAGTTTTGTACCATCATTATGAACAACCAGCTTGGTAAGATGTGGAGAGAGATCAGTTATGTTTGTAGGGATCTTTGTCAGGTTGCTTTTGAGATGCAAAATCTTTAAGTGCCTCAGGTCTCTGAGAGACTCAAGTCCAATCATTTTGTTGTTTTCAGAGTTCAGGTTACCAACCAAATACAGCTCCCTTAAACTTTTCAGCAGGTATAACCAGGTAGGAATCTCAGCAACATCAGTGAATTTAACATGAAGGCACCGGAGGTGGTCACGAAGAAAAATGAAAGCAGTCTGTTCAACTTTAGCTGGACAGTGATAGAAATGCAGCTCCTGGAGGTTTATCATTTGTGAAATCTTAGCTGTTATTCTGGCCTCTGGAATTAATTCTAGTTTAAGAATTTCCAAATCAGTAAGATCAAACACAGCATCTGGAACTCCGGATAGCATAAAAAGATGAAGTTCCAACTTTTCTTGAAGATTACGTGTTACATGCTGACGCAGCTTCTCAAAACTCCACTCATGGTTCAGGCTGATCTCCCTCAGTTTATTTTCACTCACTTCAGAGAGAAAAACCCCAAAACGCTTTGAATATAGCTGATCATACTGATCAACCATGTGTAGGAGGAAAGCAAAGTCATTCTTAACATCAGGGATGTCACTGAAACTACTCTCCTCTCTGACTTTTTCAAAAGAATACTCCTCAAGTGGTCGTCGAAAAAGCCAGAATAATGTGTATATGCAGACTATGCCATAAACACATATGATAGCAATATAACTGACGAGGAGTTTCTTTAACATGAAAGCCATGTTGTGTGTACAATGAAACTTGGTGTATCCAGTCAAATGTTTAATTTCAGGTTCACAAACATGGTCAAAATCAATAGAGGCAACAAATGTCATTGTGTAGCACAGAATCAAGATGAATTTCACAGTTTTGATGACCGTTTGAATGGCATAGAGCTTGTAAATCAAGTCACTGTCTTCCACATGGGCACGGAATTTCCGAACTTTTTCAAAGAGAGCCTTTGCTTGCTCGCCGTCTTTTTTGTCCAAAATGGTCATGGATGGAACTTCACTCACCAGTTTTTCAACAGAAAAAGTGACTCCAGACTTAGTAAGTACTGGGGCAGACTGCTTCGGACTTCCCTCCTCACTACTTGTTGAGAGATGTTTCAGGAGAGTGGAGGCACCAGCCAGCCTCTGCTTGTTCTCCTCTGAGTCCTCGCATGCAGTCTCGGACAACGCTTTTGTTGTCCAAGGTGATTCAAAACATTTTCCAAGTATTGAAACAAAATGTTCTATTTTAGAACTGGTCTTTGGATACTTGAACCAAAAGTTGCTACTGACCATTAATACAATAGTGTGAATTAGAGCAAGATAGGGGAAATATTTGGAATACCAAGGAAGGGCAACATGGTAGCACATCTGATTAACAAAAACGTATTGCTGAAAATCCAACTTGGTCCTCACACCTATAGGGTGAGTCTGTCTGGGTGTACCCGACTGCGAGAAGTGAGGTGTGGGGCCTGTGCTATCAGGCAACTGTCTAGCCAATAGGGGGGCAGCGATTTCTCCTTTCCATGAGCTATCACCGGTCTCTGCTGGCTCGTGTCCCAAGAAACTCCCAGACTCCTCCGGAATTTGTTCCAGAATGGGAAGACAAACCACTTGGTCTTTCGTTAACTGCATTGTTCCGGAAAATATTGCCAACATCAGCATAACAATACCAAGATAATCCATGAAGACATCCCACCATGGTTTCAGTATTCGATACGTTGGTTGGATATCACTGAGGGCGGCTACTTCCGTGAGAGTGAACATCCCTGCAACAGAGAATATACTGTTAATCCATAAGAAACCTAAATCCTAATTAAAATGAGCCAACATTGAGCGGTTACTGTCTTTTTCTGGGTATTTTCAAAGTGATCCCGTTTCTTTGTTTCCATGAGTAGTTAGTACAAGTCATTTATGCAAACTAGGGCTGTAAAAATGCATTGATGCATCGTGACGCATCGATTCTTAGGGTGACTATTCAACTGCATCGATCTGAAATGTAAAAATCGATAATTGAGGCAAAATCAAACATAAAAAAGAATCCTCCTTAAAACATATTCCTCTTGAAAAGATACTCCTACTTCTGCATTGCGCACTCCTACTCTCACGTGCTATAGCCCCTTCAGCGAAAACAAACAAAGCCACTAGCTGTTTGATGAATTCTGTACGTCAGCTGCAGACACTAACATTTTCTAGATATGGCCAGAGAAGAAGCTGGAAAATGCCAAAATCTCTGCTGTTGGATGGTGACTGTCGGCTTGGTGGAAAATGCAGGAAGTAGGATTTCCTTCGCTCTTACGTTTAGCAAAACACTATGTGTGCATCCCAGGTACCAGCAGAGGAAACGTTCAGTCAGAGACATTCTGCATGTTTACATGCATGCTATACTCGCATTGTTCGTCTGCACTACGGCTCAGGCACTAACATGAGTAAGAACTTAAAAGATGGGATTAATAGGATTTTGCAGTTTGCTGTATATATATCATAATAATAATAACAATAATAATAATAAACTTTATTTATATAGCACTTCTCAAAACTTCAGTTACAAAGTGCTTCACAAAGAAGGAACAACAAAGGAACAACATACACAATACTCCTATTTTAAGCCTCTACCAATTTGGATTTAGGTGTGAACACACTTGTCAGTTGTTGTACAAACCGATAAATGAAAATGCCTTAATGAATGCCACAGTGTAGAAAGGTTCTCCATTTGAAGATAATGGATCTCACTGTGGTTTGCTGGAGTCCCAGAGCCTTAGAAATGAGTCTGTAACCCTTTTCAGACTGATATATTTCAATGACTTTTCTCATTTTTTCTGGAATTTCTTTTGATCTCGGCATCGTGTGGAGCTTGTTGAGACCTTTTAGCTCTTTCACATTGCTGTAAATGTTCTATTTAAATTTTAGATTAGATTCGACAAGGCTGCAGTCATCAAACCTGTGTGTCTAGTCTAGTTGAACCCAATTATCAGTTAAATTTGGTTATTTGGTTGATTAAGTAATAAGGGGGCAATTACTTTTTCATATAGATGATATAGGTGCTGGATAGCTGTATTTCCTTCAATAAATGAAATGATCATTTAAAAAAACTGTATTTTGTGTTTACTCAGGCTATTTTTATCTTATATTAAATCTAGTTTGAAGCTCTGACACATTTAAGTGTGAGGAAATATGAAAGAAGAAATCAGGGCACTCATGTCATGCAATTACCAGACCAATGACCACCTGAACATAAAATACGTCCAAAATGACATTGTAATGTATTCAGCTCTGAAATCTGGACTTGTAATGAGGTAGCCATGAATCAGGCACACCTCATTAATAATCCACTGAGACAGTGAATGCCATATGTGCACCATGAATGACGCAAGCACCCAAATGGAGTAGTGTAAATGATCCATAACTCATCCATTCATGACTTTTCTCTGCATTACCCACCTTTTCTGTTTATAACTGTCTTATTCTATATGAGTCTGTCCTCAGAGTTTACAATCTAGTGATCTCCCACCTCATCACCGCCACCACCCTGGCTTCCAGTGTCCAATGTTGACTGTAAATACTGTTTCTGGTGATGTAAATACAAGAACAATAGGCTATTAAATAAAGGATACAACAACTTAGGGAATAATGACCCCTGTGTCTGTGAACGTAGGTTAATTCTAGTATAGATGAGACGTATTAAAAACATAAAAGGTCGGTGGGCTTTCATTGCGGCTGCAAAGCAGGCTGAGACCGGCTACAGCAGCAAGACTCATCCAAAGACAGAAAACAAGAGGTGGTTGTGATCTCCGTGCGGCCTGTAAACGCACCACCCAAGTCTGACCTCTATCAAAGAAAAAGAACATTTCAGATTACATTAATTCCTTCATTATTCCTTCTACTGGCTGATTTCACGATTTATCTATTACAATTACAGAATAGCACTTCCTCACTCCCCTCTTCTAAACCTTGCTAACACACATGAAAGGTGATGGGCCGGGCCATTGCGGTAAATACTGATGCAGGACCGTCACCGTAACCGAGATGAGCACCGGGACGAAAATTCCCTCTTTCAGTAACATTACGCACCTCCAGCAGGTTTGATGCCGTCAAGTTGACCCCAGAATCAAACAACACGTCTTCTTACATCCCATGTTTCTCTGCTGTAGTGAAGCCGGGCATTCTTCACAATCAACTGAGCGGCGGCGCTGCTGTCCAGGCTGGTAAGCGGCTTAGTGGACTACCCCCACCCCGCAGCAGATGGTGCGGTCCTCGGCCTCTCGCTGCAGACAAGCCGCCACGGAGCTCCAGCTGCTGCAAACCCTTTGTAAACGTCGCACAAAGGGAGAGCATCTGATTGGATACGCCGTGGGACACTGAATGCCGTTTTTTTTTTTTTTTNTTTTTTTTTTTTTTGTTTTTTTTTTAATTAACTTAAATAAATAAATAAATAAAAACCCTTAATACAGTAATCTTCCTCATCATGAGTGATCACATGTAAAACATATGTGACTAATTTGTGGATTATTTATATATGGTCTATATTTACAGAGTTTTGAGGATATTTTTTCGCAATTCAAAAACAAACAAACAACAAACAAAAACAAAAAAAAACCCCAAAACACAAATAAATAAAATACAGCATTTTGCTAAAGAATAATAAAACCTTCAGATATCCATATTTATGCATAGGTTTAATCATTAAAAAAAAAATCATATAAATAACATCTAAATGATAGGCTAGTTTTAGGAAGGTTATGCAGTTCCAAAAAGAACTGTCTGCTGTTTGGACAGATTGTGACAGATTGACGCAAACACATTTAAAGTACAAATACTGTTTATAATTGTTCATCAGCTTGAACATACAAAAAATACATTTTTCAATACATACCTCATATGTACATTTAAAAATTAATAGATAAACATCAGCATGATGTAATACTGTACAGCTAATATTTTCATTTTGTTTATGATCGTTCCTTAAACTATATATTTTTATATCACAGTATAGGCCAACCAAGGTACTACAAGTAGGTATGTAAGATATATTTTGTTTTTTGCATTTTCCCTGCTACAGTCCATGATAATGTGTTTTGTTTTTTTTTTCCCTCTTGAAGGAAGCACAATACTTTTTTCAGGCAGTGCAAAAGAGATACACTATAGCACTGGCTACTGGCCAGATCTGTCAGATTTACATTCATACTATGGAGTAGTGACACTGATGTGCAAAAAAAAAAAAAAAATCTTGATTACAAAAAAGTCAGTAACAGCAGAGGTGCTTTTGGCAGCAACATTCTTAGGATGCAGCTGCACTATACAGTATGTGACAACTAGAAATTTCCCCCTCCATCAAGGAAATTAAAAACTTTCAAAACAACAGCGTTATTTTTAAGTAGAATAATGAGCGTACATGACACAAATGCTATGAATTAGTAGCAACAAGCAGTTGGCTCTTTGGCTACAATAAGGCTCACTCAGTTTTCATGTGGTCCCTGATATCTGAAGGCAATGTTTCAAACAGTGCGTCTTCCACTATAAGGCCGCTGCGCTTCAAGGCCCGACAGCAACCAAGCTCCGGGGGCAGGAGCTCAAAGTGGTTACCTTTGAGCTCCAAATATGTCAGTAGAACAAGGAAGGAAATCTTCGGTGAGATTATGGACAGTGCATTCTTGCCAAGTTTGAGTGTTTTGAGCTTTTTGCAAAAGAAGAGCTCATCTGGTAGATTTTCAATTTTGTTACAGTTCACAGAAAAATATTGTAGACTCTGAAGGACTCCAATTTCTGGAGGGATGAACCGGATGTCATTGTTGGACAGATCCAAGTAGCGCAGCTTGTTGCATAAGAACAAATGTGAAGGCAATATCTCAATCTTGTTGTTGCTGAAGTAGAGACGCTCAAGGCTGCTGAGCTTTTTAATATGCTCCGGAATATACATGATACTGTTGTACCAAAGTTTGAGACAAGTGAGTTTGCGAAGATGCTGGAAGCTGACAATCTCCTCTATAGATCGAAGGTTATTCTCTTTCAGGTCAAGCTCTTGAAGGTTTACGAGGCTGAAAACAGCATGTGGAATGCGTTCCAGATCGCAACGCACCAGCTCGAGCTCCGTCAGATTGCTCATCTTTTTCAGGTTGTTGAGCATTACTAGTTTAGTGCCGTCATTGTATATGTACAACCGCTGCAGATGGCTGGAAACATCCACAATGGACTGGGGTATCTTAGTCAAATTACTCTTAAGGGAGAGAGTTTTCAAACACTTCAATTCTCGCAGCGACTCAAGAACTACATTCTTAGAAGCATCAGGACTTAGAGATCCTGTGAGATAGAGTTCCTCTAAATTCCTTAGGCCATACATCCAGTTTGGAAGTTCTCTGCTATCATCAAACTTCACACGAAGTACTTTCAGGTTCTCTTTGAGGAAGGAGGTAGCCGTTGTGTGCGACTTTAAAGAGCATTGGTAAAGGGACAGCTCCTGAAGGTCTTCCAGCTGAGAGATGGAGGCAGGAATAGTGACATTGTTGATGATCTCTAACTTGAGTGACTGGAGCTCTGTCACCTCAAAGATGGTGTCTGGTAGACCTGACAGCATAAACAGCTGAAGCTCAAGTCTGTTGTTGGCATTAGTCTGCAGTCTTTGGCGCAATTTCTCCACGGTCCACTGATGGTTGAGGTTGAGCTGTTTCAGTTTGTTCTCACTGACCTCTGATAGAAAAACGGCAAATCTTTTAGAATACAATGGGTCATACTGATCAATCATGTGCAGCATGAAAGCAAAGTCATTCTTGACATCCGGAATGTCATCGATTCCTGTTTCCTGTCGCACATACTCAAAGGAGTATTCTTTCAAGGAGCGGTAAAAGAGCCAGTAGGAAGTGTAAAGGCTTGTTAAACCGTAGACAGCCACAAAGCACAGATAACAGTAAGAGAGCTTAGAGAACAGGTGAGCCATGGTGTGATTACAGGAGAAGTGCTTATAGCCTGTCATATCCTGTATGTCAACATTGCAAGTTACTGTAATTTGCACTTCAGACACGAGAGCACTGTTATAAGCAATGATCAGGAGAAATTTAAGCACCTTGAACACAGTCTGGCGAACATACATAATATAGAGGATATCTCCCTCCTCAACATGCAACCGGAACTTCTTTACCTTTTCAAAAAGAGCTTTAGCTTGTTCACCTTCTTTTTTATCAAGGGCACTAGCTGTTGGCTTGTCAACTACAATCTTTTCAGGGATAGAGCGAAGGGACTGTGTTTTTTCTAAATTGCCTTCTCCAGGAGATAAGGTTATATTGGACCTGAGTGTGCTGTTCTTTTTATTGTCCTTTTCTTCAGGATTTTCACCAGACACCTCTGACAAAGCCCGCGTTGTCCATGGAGAGTCAAAACATTTGCCAAGGATGGAAATGAAATGCTCTATTTTCGAGCTCGAGCCAGGGAATTTGAACCAGAAGTTGCTACAAACCATAAAAATGAGAGTGTGTATGAGAACCAGATACGGAAAGTACTTGGCATACCAATGCAGAGCCTTCTCATAACACATCTGATTGATGAAACTATACTGCTGAAGATCCAGATCAGTTTTCAGGCCTCTCATTTCTTTTGGCAAACTTGAAATACTGGACTGTAAGTGAAACGCTGACTCCATGTCCACTTCGCTTTGGTTCTCTGAAGGCACGGCGTGCTCTGGAGGCGACATTCTCTGAGGGAGGCATATGATTTTGTCTTGCATTACCTAAAATGGAAATTATTAAACAAGAGAGAGTCACAAAATTAAAAAAAAACAAAAACAAAAACAAAAAAAACAATTTACAACAAAGAATCACTCAGACACACATAAACAACCATCTTGCCACAAGGTGGCAGCAGAAAATCACAGATGTCTTCTGTGTTTAGTAATGTAAACAGCGAGAAACAGCTACATCATTGTGCAATGCTGTTAACAGGAAATGGCCAGTTTAATTTAACATGTAGACATTTTCTATCCATTTAGCTGCCTGATGCTCAACTTAGCACATTATAATACATCATGATCTGAAACTATTAAACTGAAACTGTTAAGCAGTTGTATCTCAGGAATGGTAAATGCTGTTTTCAGCTACATGAGGGGCGATGCAGTTGTGTTACAGTAAATCCCAGATTAAAATGTACAGTCAGATCTGCTGAGGTCTCTGAAGAGTTCATCAGCACAACTTCACAAACGAAGGCTTTCTGTACCTCCTCTGATGACTCTAAATGCAGCTATGTTTGGATGAGAATGTTAAAAAAAAAAACTGTACACTGCACAAATAGTTATATTTGTAGAAAGAAATAAAGTATTACACAGAACAGCATGTTGATAATGCTCAAGCTGCTAAAGTAAACTTGGCAGAATTATCACATGGCTTAGAAAATTAACTGTCCACTCTATTTACTAATGATTACATAATGTCCAAACAGTGGTATTTGAGAATAAGATCTAATGGGAAACAAAGACCGTAAAATATCCAGTAATTTTTTTTTTCTCCAAAATGTTTTGGTTTCATTTTCAGCATTAACACTATATAATCTTGCAGCAATCCAAAGCTTTCCTTTTTCACACAGTGAAAGAAGTCAAGTGAGAGGCCACTGAGGTTTGGAATCTTCTGTTTACTGAAAGGGGTGGAGGAAAGTTTCCAGTGGTGAACCCCTGATGGACTGAATGCTCCCTTTGCTCCACGCAGCCTGGATGTAAATGCTAAAGGTGTTATTAGGTGTGAGCTGGTGCCAGCGATGGACAGAGCAGGAATTAACATGACAAATCTAATGCCATGCCAGTGAATGTAATGCTTGTTAAGGCAAAAAATATACATATCAGAGCAACTCCCTTCATCTCACTAACATGTTATAGTTGAAACTTAAAGGACCATACCAATAATCATGCATGTTTGAGCCCAATATAACCCGCATACATGTTACATTACATAAAACTGTACTTAGTTTCCTATTATTTTTTTTCAAAATTCCCTAATATTTCAAAATCAAATGTTCAGGTGATACATTCACCTTAAAAATTCAATATTTCACCTGCTAGCACTTTTGCATGATTGTAGAAGGCACCGTTGCATTCTAATTTCTTGGTAAAAGCCGTCTTCTCCTGGGACTATATTTCCTGGCGGAGACATACATTGTTCTTCTGTGCAGCTCCATGTTGGATCAGTTAAACTAAGTTACTTTGGCAAAAGACATAACAGACATCTCATTCACTGTGATGGATTACATATCTCAAGCATGTTTAAAGTCTCTGCAAGTTGATTTTTATAGCATACTGGAATGAACGGAAACCAATGGCAGTCTGGAAGGTAGGAAAAACAATTCTGAAATTTACTGCTGAAGTAGTATATTTTGAGATATGGTTGTGAATAACATAACGTGTATATGGATTGTATATATTGGGCTCAAACACGTATAATTGCCAGTATGATCCTTTAACCTCAATGCAAACAATCGATTGGATAAACACGACGCGTGCCCTCAGTTTTTTTTGACCAACATCAGGGTTGGATTGGCCATTGGGAGAGGTACTGGAACAAACAAAAGCCAATGCAGGCAGGAAACAAATTCTAAAATTTACCACTTAGGTAGTATATTTTGGGAATTGGTTGTCAGTAATGTAACACGTATGTGGAAAGACTGAGCTCAAACATGCACAATCGCTGGTATGATCCTTTAAGTAAGATGGGTACAGTCATGTTCTCCAACACCACTGTTAGAAATTATGCTTGAACATGAAACTCTAATGTGGTTTGACTCCTCATGGGGATTTATTCAGCTTTAAATTCTGTGCTACTGACCTGAAGGGTGCATCCAAAAACACCAATCATCAGCATGACAACAGACAGATAGTCAGTGAACACGTCCCACCATGGCTTCAGAACGCGAAACGCCGGCTGTTGCTCGGAGAACTGTCGGAATTCTGTCACAGGAATCATGATGCCTGTTAAAAGAGATAAGAAAGTTAGATCACTTGTGTTTCAGTTAATAAGATGAAAAAATAAATGGTTTGGCATCAGAATTATTTAATTTGTGTTTTTAAAAGCGATCTTAAAGAGACACGTCTTGACCTTGTTTTTATAGCCGGTAACAGCTACAGGCAGAAATGTGGAAGAGATATCTGTCCAACTTCCAACTTATAAGTATCCATTCCTCTGCAGTGTCTTTGAGCAAGCTTTTTGAAAGAGAATTCATATTTTTGATACAAAATTGCTATGTGATTAAAAAAACAAAAGTTCAATTTTGTTTGTGTATAGGTTTGAACATCATAAAAATAAAAGCTGCTGATTGTGCAACAAACTTTGTATGTAAAGGTTTGTCTGTATTATCAGCCTTCACATACCACAAATCAAATTTGCTTGTATTATTATGAAAACATAAAGGTCTTACTAACCTAAAAAAAAAAAAAAAAAAAAAAAAAAAAACATAAAATCTTTAGTGAGAGTGGCTAATAACAATGAATCTGAATCCATCATAGTCCTTTGTTTGATACTAACACATATTAGCAATTTATCAGAAAAATTATTTCATCTTTATCCCGTTAATTAATATGGCTATTCAAACACATTTTCCATCCAGGGTGTGTCAGAAAGTTCAAATCGGATCAATATGAACTTGAAACTTCTTAAAGGACCCTTAAAGGACCATACATCCATTTTGCATGTTTGAGTCTAATAAATTCAATTTTCATACACGTAACATTACCGACAGTCATTTCCGAAAGCATACTACTAGAACGGTGAATTAAAAATGTTTTTCCTACCTTCCAGACCACCATTGGTTTCAGTTCATTCTGGTACACTATTAAAATCAACTTGTTGATACTTGAAACGTTCNTTTTTTTTTTTTTTTTTTTTTGAAGTTATGCAATTGTAATTTTAGTGTTTAAGCACAATAAAAAGAGCAGAGTGAATGTATGTCTCCACCAGAGAATATAGTCCCAAAAGAAGACTGCATTTATTGAAAAATTTAAATGACTTCATAAGGCTGCGTAACTATTAGTTGGTGAAACATCAATTTTTAAGGTGGATGTATCACTTGAATATTTGATTTTGAAAGATTAAGAGAGTTTGCAAAATATCAGGAAAGCNATGTATCACTTGAATATTTGATTTTGAAAGATTAAGAGAGTTTGCAAAATATCAGGAAAGCTGAAAAATGGTTTTATCCTTTGGGAAATGATTGTTAGTAACCTAACCTATGAAAATTGAATATATTAGGCTCAAACATGCAAAATGAGTCGTATGGTCCTTTAAAACCAAATCTAATACCTACCAGTATCTACAGCATGTACATTAAAAACATCACCTGTATATTTCCCTCCAAATCTCTCAATTATCTTTGAATTCAAAATACTCTGGATGTAGTATTTTTGTTTTTTAACTTTGCCTTATTTAATCATCATTTTCATTATTATCTGTCCTGGCTCAATCTGTAATCTGTAATTTGATACTTCTTGTCATAACATAAACCCCATAATGTGTCTTTGTTTGTATACAGAAAACCTCCACCAGCCAACACTTACAGTACATTTGCACCACAACATGGTACTGCTCATAGTTTTACCATAAATTTAGACTCAAATACACACCAGGTTCTCAATGTCTGTAGTAGTGCCTCTAATCCCTGAATTTTTCCAGTTTGTTCCCACTGCACTAACTACCTCAGAAAAAATCAAAATTTAGGAAAATGCAGAATCTCCACGACGTCTCGCAGGTTACACACTCCCACACGAGTGGAACTCCAACAGTTCCCACATGCACATTACCAGTGCAATTATTTAAAAGCCAAGGCCCACAAAAAAGATAAATGAATGACTCGTTTTGTAGAGCTTGGGAGAAGCAATCACACAAACACCAAATACCCAAATACAAGGAGGCTGTAACGTGGCTTTATAACGGGTAATTAAAAATGAATAAACAATCAATTCAATTCTTCTGAATGGGAACACCTCCCAGCTTTTTTTCAGGGATTTACAGTATGGTGTTGATGCGCTGAGATACCGCTCCATTGCACAAAAAAAGAGTGCACAGATGCTGCACTCTCATCATGGTCACCTTTTCTGATGCTTGATATAGCTGCAGGTATCATGTTTCCAATGTTGACATTGACGACATTGACTGTAGTGTCATTCAAACTAAACAGCCTCCTAAGTGAAAGTCGACATTAAAGTCTAGCATAATTCTTCTTCCTATTCAGAGTGATGGGCACTGATGGTTTTGTTTAATTAAAATAAGAGCACAAAATATATTCAGCATGACTCAAACAAAACTTTAAAAACAATGTATTTAATATGGGATGTGAATATTACAAGACCCATGGCAGCAGGGCTCAGTCTTGTAATTTTACCCCTAAAATGCAAATGTTGGCTGAATGCAAGGCTGAAAAGACAAAAGGTAGCAGAACATCATGCACAAAACATGGTGTTTCATCATGCAGTTCCACAGTGCAAATGAGAATTCACTCGCAAATTTGTTCATTATTGATGATCTTGGCTATTATGTGTTGTTGAGTTGAATAGGCCACTAAAAGCCTAGGAGCTTTTTGGCAGCCCAAGAGAGCTAATATTTTTACAGTCCAATTACATTTTCCACACAAAATCCCTTTAGTGTTTCTGCTGTCATAAACAGGAAGAATGGAGGGGAGCCATTAGTGGGGGTGATTACTCACACTGTGTACCCATAGTTGACTTTAACTGGAAGGAATCAAGGAAAAAATAAAGTACACATCTGAAAAAAGCAGGAATATTAGATTACCTTGATCTGATTTGTATTTGATATTTTACTGAAAAGAAAAGAAAAAAAACTTTCCATGGATGAGTCAGCCATTGAGTTGAGGGTACCAGGCTTTAACCTCATCCCTTCCTGACAGGAAATTTGGCAAATGTTACATGTCCAAAAATAGACTATTGGTGTCTGGAAAACGCCCAACCCAGGAGACAGAAAATCCTGTTTAAACTCCTGCCTCATTTAGCTTCTAGAAAGAAACTGTTTTGCAGAAAAGACACAAAAATGGTCTTGGGTTAATTAATGAGGCAGAGTTTTGTGGACTTTTCTCTAAAAACGGAAATAACAGGAAAAACCAGCAAAACAAGCATCAGAACTTTTTTTTTTTTTTTTTTTTTTTTAATGAAATAATAAGCCTGCTTCGCCTTCACATCTGAAACTCCGGTAAACACAAACGCATGTATGTTTTATTATGATGGCAATTGATAAATTATAGGATACTATCTTATTTATGATCTGAGTCGGTAAACTGCGCGGCGACAGCAGAGTACGTTACATTATACGTTATTTCTGTATCGGACCACTGAACATAATTCTCTCTCTCTCTCTCGCAGATCATTGTTGTAATATGAATAATGAATAATTTACCTCTCAGCAGAGCCTGACTTGAGGATCTGACGGTCGGTCGGTTCTCAGGCGCTGGGATCTGGGATCATGATGCGCGCGGTCTCTTCTTTTCCGTTACGTCTGACAACCTTCCCGGATCCTGAGCAGACCATGCTGGTGGTCTGACGCCTCCAGGGCGGAGACTGCTGCTCCACCAAGGACAGACTTTTTTCACAGTGTTGTTTAGGGATAACAACCGCCCCCCCCCCCCNAAAAAAAAAAAAAAGTTCTGAATAATAATAATGATAAGAATATGTTGCTTCATCAGATCATCATTTAATTCTAGTGAACTGATGAATTATCTATATAAGTGGTTCTCAAACTGTTGCAGGAGTACTACTGAAGTATTTGAACTGCCCCCTGGTGGTGACGTGTATTACATCAATTATTATAACATTAACTTCAGTTATAGCTTTTAAAGGACCATACCACTCATTTTGCATGTTTGAGCCTAATATTCAGTTTTCATACACGTAATGTTACTGACAATCATTTCCCAAAGCATACTGCTGGAACGAACAGTAAAATTCTTTTTTTTTTTCCTCCCTTCCAGACCACCATTGGTTTCAGTTCATTCAGCTCATTAAAATCAACTTGATACTTGAAACGTTCTTGGGATAGGTAATCCATCATCGTGAACAAGACTTGTACTCAGATGTTTTTTAGAAGTTACATAATTTTAGCATTAAGCCCAATAAAACAAAAGTGTGGAGCGAATGTATTTCTCCACCTGGGAATATAGTCCCAAAAGAAGACCTGCATTTACTGAAAAAATTTAAACATGGATTTTTAAGGTGGGTGTATCACTTGAATATTTGATTTGAAAGTTTGAAACTTTGCAGTTTGCAATTCAAGCATTTCCCTCAGCTGTCTGGGCATTGCTAAAACACAAATATGACTGAGGAATAGCAATAACGTTTGTCAATTGGACAATTTCCATCTTAAGGACAAACAGGAGGCTATTGCAGGTCTAATGTATCACAATAATGTAATAAACTATTGATTATCACAAGGAAATTGTCTGGGTTAGCTACAGAACAGCGCTGTAGTTAGAAGAGATGTATCAGGGTGCACTTAGCTGATAGAACCCACATCATTCTTTGTTGATCTCCACTCAGTAAACAGCCGCAACATCATGCAGCCTCTAAAATCCAACCAGCATATAGCATATGGCATATATCATATATAGCATATATAACATATAGGATCCAAATTTATGGGATGCTTACCTTTGAAAAAAAAAAAAAAGTCTAGATAATCTTGATAATCTTGGGGAATTTTTTAGCCCGTACCTCCTAAAGAAACTCCCAGAGTTTTGTTGGCACTGGGTGGTTGTCTGCCTTTGACCTTTTGACCCCACACCAGTTCAATGGGCCAGAGACAGGTCCAGTGACTGTGCTGGCCAAGACATGAGCTCACACACTCAAGCATGAGATATTTGCTGTACAATTTAGTAAAATTAGTCTCTGCTGATTTCTCCATCATGCCATTGTTGGTCATTGACTAATATGAACGCAACATATTCATGTCAAGCTACAGTATATGGGTATCATTATTTGTAATTTAGGATGGACAGTAGCTAATGGACTCAGGAAACCAAGTTTTATGCTCCAGATAATTAATTCAGTACATTTTATTATAGGAACCAGTATCTTCCTTGATAAATCTAGGCCCTAAATCATAACATTTCTAGTTCTAAATCATAACATTTAGAACTCCTCCAGTAAGATGTATTCTTTTTTCCTAATGCTTATATTTCATGGATATAAAGTTATAAAAAATATAGCATGATGCTTGACAAACACCATGGCAGTTATTCAACTTTCACAAATAATGGACCATGCACAAGGTCCTATAATAACCAAGAAATGTGCAGGTGTCCCAATAATTTTGGATCCTAGTGTGTGCTGAGTTAGTAGTTTACCTGTTTTTTTTTTTTTTTTNTTTTTTTTTTTTTTTTGGCAAAGCCACTTGCACACTAAAGTGCACTTGAAATTACTTACATGCATTGATATAAGCAGTCCACAACCAAGAAAAGGCACACCTGACCTGTACAATCTAATGCAATTCAGCAGCACTGCAGACTATAACTACACATAGAGTGTGCTTACCACCCACTAAGCCTGTTACAGGTGGGTTCTAAGTGGGTTTGTCTGCAGGTTCCATGTTAGCCACATGTGTATTAGCCCATATGGGCTTCAGGCAGGATTATACTGGGCTGGAAATGGGCCCCAACATCATTACTTAAATAAAACATGTGACCCAATTGTTACCCACTTGGGCTGCAAACAAGTGAAGCCTGCATGGGTTTTGTGTATATAACCAGCTGAGCCTCACTCACAGTCCAGTCAAATCCCTCCTGAAGCCCATGTGGGTTAACACAGTGTAGCCAACATGGAACCCACAGAAGAACCCATTTGAGATCCATATTTCAACCCTCTTTCAAACCATATGGGACCCACTTATAAATGCTGGCTGACAACTGCCTGGACTAACAGCCAGGAGGGACTTCCTGAAGACTAAAGCAATGTTCAGCATCAGTCTGTAATATGTAAAATTTTGACAGCTGTTATGTTGACTATGAGCTTCACCATGGCAACGAATTGTGCGTCTAGTGCAGCCCATTGTGCTCGAGAACATGGAAACATACAAAGTTAAAAAACATGTTTTCCAGGTGTGAGGAAAGATGTGTGGCGTGATGCTGTGAGACAAGTCATTTGTGTGAAATGTGTTATTGTATGTATGTATGACATGTATGTCTGTATTGAATATTGTTAGATAGGTAGGTAACTTTATACAATATGTTGCATGTGGCTTACTTCATAATAAAAATGATTTCATCTGACTTTAAATTATTTGCTGGTCATAGTATGCCAAAGAAAGAAAGAATAAAAAAGACAGAAAGAAAGGGAACATCAGGCTTCAGACAGAGCCAGCAACTTCATATCTAGCTGGATCACCAGCAGTAAAAGAGAGGAAGATGAGGGTAAAAATCAGATGGAAATGTGGTGGAAAGCACAGAGAAATGTCAACATGGAGCGAGAATGAAGGCAGTGATGGGAGAGGGGATGCTACAGCAGACAACTTTTTAAATCATACATAACCCTCTTCTTTCATTTAATTTAATTTCTATTTTTATGCACATTTAAAATGTTTGAAAAGTTCTAAAATAAAAAAACAAGTTCTAAAATAGTAAATAAATTACATTTAATTAGTATTTGTGGAGCTTTTTTTTTTCGCAGGGGTNGGGGTTGCCCTTTTTTACAGATAGGCACCTGCCCTCCCAAAAGTCTGTGTACAGCCCTGTCATAAGACAGAAATGGTTACATATAATGCTTTGCACCTTTTCAGCAAGTCAGTACTGACAAATAATCATCAAACATCAAGATTATTAAAATTTTAAAAAGTAGGTATGTTGTGAATGTTGCTGCCTGACAGACAATTTAAGCTATTATTTTCTTGAGTCTTGAATATTATTCAAATGAGTTCAACTCATTCTGACTAAACTACAGTCGACTGATTTACATTACTTGCGACTCAAACTTTACAAACCTGGAGGTAATTAGGAATAATTAACATAAAGCCAAAGAGTTTTGCGTTTGTACCGTAAGTTTCTTGCCTATGACATTACATGACTAAGCTAAAGTTGCTTTCCTATTCGAACAATAGTTGTCAGGTCTTTAGTGGAGGCTAGAACTTAGGAATGACACGCTTACTTCACTTGCTACATTTATAACCTCAGGGAAAAGTAGGAAATCTTGGAAGCTTTAGTATCCTGTTTTGTATGATATATTGTGTGTATTTTTGTGTATATCAGTGTACGCACGCGTACTTGCTTCCAAATCTTTAAGTCATCCACAAACAGCTGAGTTGTTTTGTTCGGCTCACTTACTTAAAATGGCTAAACAGACTCCGACCTCGTATGTTCTAGTGAAAACATCACTGTAATAACAGTACGAACCAGACTACCACATTTTCACAACAAAGGGGAAACTTTTGAATATGTATCGATTAAAAAACAAAACAAAACAAAACAAAAAAAAACTGTCTTCACGAAGTATTTAATGACCTTGTGATAACTCAGCAATTGCATCGGCTGTGACAAGCTAACGATTGCAACATTTCCTACAGCTGTGAAGGCATCATCCCACGCGTCAGCCTGCTCAACTCCTCCTCCTCCTGAGTGGCCGCAGCTGATTGGACGTCTGTCCGAACACACGCTGCATACGGTGGTCCCAACAGTAACTACAGTACAGAGAAGTAAGTTTTGGGTTCAGACCTCGTGGCTCATTCTGTCAGTGGTATGTTTGTTAAATTAGCGTTACTGGAAGCAGCACTTGTCATCGATGTCATCAGTAGCAGAGAGCCTATTGCTAAGTTAACAGAACAGCTAGCTTAGCTAGCCATAACTGTTGTTACTACTCGTAAGCTAACGCTAGCTAAAAGAGTGCTAACTTAAATTTGCCGGCGTTGAACGTAAAGCTGTAGCTAACTGTAGCTAGCACGTGGATTATATTTAGTCTGTATTCTAGCAATATGTTGCATTGCATTGGATATATGTTGCAGTAGGTATTGTTGACGATGAATAGCAGGAAGTGAAAAAGCTCTCCGGTTTTGTTTTCTCCTTGTGGTTGCAGTATAACAGCTTACTGTTAGCGTGAGGGGCTCCGAGTCCTTCATTTAGCGGTGATCTGCCGGTGTTTGCAAATTGTCGCCATCTACTGCTTCTGGTCTAAAACATAACGCATAACTTTATTTTAGTATATTTGACTATACAAAAAAACATATTTTTGCATTTTTTTTTTCCTGTCTTGAGGACCTTTTTCCAGCTCTCAGAGTCATTAGTGATGAAGAGTAAATATAGAACTGATTGAATGGCAACTAATTAAGAACAGATTCTGCTGTCATGAATGCATTAAATTTATTTGCAAAAGTAACAGCAAAAGGAAAACAGGTTACTAGGTATTACATTTTAAACATTTGTATGTTTGTATGTAATTAGCTTCAATCTGCTGTAATTTTAAGTAAGCAGATGATGTATTTTCTATTTCAGATGAAATGTCCCAAAACTAGTATGAACTTGATATGGCATCTACTGTTATTCCATAAGGTCTTACACTAACCCTTCAAAAAAAAAAAAAAAAAAAANAAAAAAAAAAAAAAAAAAAGACAAATAGACCTTAAAGAAATCCAAAGCTGGACATGCAAAAATTACAAATAGTTCCACTTTGATAAAGAAAGACAGACACCACCACATCTGGTTATATGAGGTACAGAAACAGATATTAACTGTAATTAGTTACATATTTATAGAAAATGTAGCCATTTTTCTTTTTTTTTTTTTTCCAAATGTGTGTCTAAAGAGGAAGCATTACATTGGTTAGACCATGATGCTGTGCACAGGTGATGTTCCATGGTGATGTTTGTGTGGAGGGATTCAGTGACAAAGGGCACTTCTGTATGGAGACAAGAACATCTATAATTACCAATCAATGAAGATGACTTTGGATAAAATGATATGAAATGCCTGCAACTGAACAAACAGCCAGTGTGACAGAAGCAACATTAGAAGTCAGCAAAGTGGAGCATGTAAAAGAAAAGTAAATTAAACTGTGTTCTCTTTCTGATGTCTCCCTTTCTGTGCAGCATGAATGTAGCACGGCGAGCTTTGAATTCCTACAGGTTTGCGGCTCTTACAGTTAAGGTTCACAGCACAAGAAGGTTTTGTACTTCACAGGTGAGTTCATGTTAAAGTCCTTTTTGATTGCAGCATTCCATACAACAGATAAAAGGGAGATCTAGATTTTAAGCCTGGTTGTTACCATGGGCATCTAAACCATGATACTTTAGCACTATCAAGCATTTGGCACTACAGGAAGTGTTAAACATGACCTAAATGTGCATCTCGTTATGTAAGTGCAGGTTATTGTATCACAGCTTTGATATATTGCAGCATATAATGGTGTCACGGCACAAACACTCCAAAAGAATCGACGGCCTGGACAAGAATGTCTGGTAAGTGAAATTTTTAAACATTTACTTGCATAGCAGCACAGGATTATGTTTTCTTTTTTCCATCATCCTTTCCATCACATTAACATCAGCCAGGTTTGTCATGCATGTCATATGTAAAGTAACTATGAGAAGCACGGTAGCTCTTTATTGTTTAATTCTTAATACTTAAAGCTGAAATATTGTGAACTGAAAACAGTTAGAGTGGCTTTGTGCCACCTTAACTGTAAGAAGTTAGAGTGGCAAGAAGATCCTCTCGTTGAGCCCGAGTGGGGTCTTTCTGTGTGGATTTTGCATGTTTGTGTCATGAGTGGGGTTTCCTCCAATAGTCCAAATTGGAAGCTCTAAATTGCCTGTGAAAACTGGTATAGACTCCAGCCCTGTGACTGTGCATAGTATAGATGGCACAAGGTTTCATTTCGAGGTGCTGTGCTTGGCTAGGAAACCTCCAGAATTCCATGGCTTCTCCAAATTGTGAACGTTTAGAATAACGCTGGTTGCTTGTTTACAAAAAAAAACAAACAAAAAAAAATCACTAAAAATTGTTAAATCAAGGATCAGACTGGTTTATTGTGATGCATGAAATTGCTGTGATGGAGAAACTAACATACGCTTTGAGACTTGAGTAAGACAAATTTGAGAGTTGTTGGGAAGGTTGGATTGAGATTGTGATGCCAGTCTGATTTCAGTAGAACTGTATTAGATGAACTGTGAACTAGTTTTTCACTACAATTGAGTTGTTATGCTGTTATTTCTGTACGTGATAATTTAAACTGAAGAGTCTGATGAAAGTGATACACGACTTGAAATTAGGAACAAGGACAAAACACAGACTCTAATTTTTAAAGGCTTTTTTTTAATGCCATTTATTTAATGATTTTTTTTCTTTTCTTGGTTATTTGTTTTGTGCCTAATAATAATAATAAAAAAAGAACTTTTTTCCCCTGTATGTAGTATTATGTTTGATTGTTCATCTACACGCAAATATAAAGAAAAAGAAGGCACAAGGGTGGGGAATGAGGGTGGACTTGGTAAGGAAGCAGCCCCCTCCCCCAGTCGTTTAAACATCCCTGAGGCTGGACGTGGTCATCTGGACAGAGCAGGCGAGGAAGACAATCCTAGTCAAACTGACTGTCCCATGGGAGGAAGGGCGTGAAGAGGCCCATGAAAGAAAAGCCACCGACTACCAGGATCTGCTCCAAGAGTGCAAAGACAAAGTGCGATGGGTCTGGCTATTCGCTGTTGAGGTTGGATGCAGAGGATTTCCAGCAACATCAGCGTGGAAGATGTTCAGTTTTGGGAATAGCAGGAAAGGCGAGGAAGACTGCAGCTCTCAGGCTGGGGGGGGGGAGGCTTTGGAAGGGAGGGAGGAGACGAGGTGGAGGTCAGGAGCAGATGGGCACCAATTCGGCCAAAGCTGCCGATCTGCCAACTGGAGGGTGTTATGGTTAAGGGAACGTACTGCTGATCGTGTATGTTTGAACCCAATATATACAATCCACATACATGTTAGGTTACTGACAACCATTTCCCAAAATATACATACTACGTTAGGAGTAAATTTTAGATTTTTTTTCCCCCCAACCTTCAAGACTGCCATTGACTTCAGTTCATTCCAGTACGCTGTTAAAATCAACTTATAAAGACTAGAAACACTCCTTGAGATACGGAATCCATCACAGCGAACAACACGTCTATTAAGGTTTTTTCAAAGTGACTTTATTTTATTGATCCAGCATGAAGCTACATGGAAGATGACATATTTCTCCGCCAGGAAATATAGTCCGAAGGGAAGACTGCTGTTATGGAGCAATTAAAAAGACCATGCCTTCTACAGCCATGCATAAGTGTTAGAAGACCAAAGTTGAATTTTAAGGTGAGTGAATATTCACCTGAATATTTAATTTTGAAAGATTAGAGGATTTGAGGAAATAATAGGAAAACTAAAATATGGTTTTATGTTTTGGAAATTAGTCATCTGTAACGTAATATATAGCTTATACAGGTTGTATATATTGGGCTCAAACATGCACGATCGTCGGTATGGTTGTTTAAGGGTTGAAACACCCAGTGAAGACTGGGCAGGCTGTCTCAGTTCCTGGCCAGAGGTGACAGTCACGGCAAGAGTGATGAAGATGAGGCATTCTGCGATGTATCTGAGAAAGGTACAGGAAATGGCTGAATGGACGGATGAAAACCTGTATGTAATATCCCAACCAGCTGAGTGATGCTCAGACCCATTCAGGCAGAGATTTCAGACATGGTCGAATGTTACCTGTGTTTGTATTAACTGCATTAAGTATCACTTTAAGTTGATGTTGAAATATTAATGGGCAAATGATTTTTTTAAGGAGGATTATTGCAGGTTTTTTTGTCTGTTTCCTGTAATTGTCCTTGGTTATCTAGGCAACAGTCTATGGGGCGTCGACCTAGTTTTCAAAACCTTTTGTGTGTCTGTTGCTTTTGTCTGTACTACATTAGATTTTTGCAGTCTGCTAACAGAAATGTATCTCGCTCTCATTACAGGGTGGCATTTACTTCAGTGGCAGCAGACCCATCAATTGTTAATCTGGGCCAAGGCTATCCTGATATCCCTCCGCCTTCTTACGTCAAGGAAGCGCTAGCGAAGGCCGCTTCAGTGGACAGGCTGAACCAGTACACTCGAGGCTTTGTAAGACCACTTAACTGTAGTGCCATTCACTCCTACTACATAAAAGAAATAGATTTATTAATGTCAGTTTTTAAGGTTTTTTTTTTTATGTAAATCCACATAGAAAAGGAAAATCATGGCTGCAAGACTGAAGACAGAATTTGAGACTTTTAGGATCTTTCAGCTTTGCTACGTAGTACGACATCTCAGTAACTGAACAAAAGTGTAGGGAAAAACCAGGCAGGCCAGATTCGTAAAGCTTTGCGCATTGTTGATACTTCTGCATGATTGTAGAAGGCATTTCTCAGTAAAAGCCGTTTTCTCCTCGGACTATATTTCCTGGCAGAGAAATACATTGTGTTCTGTGCAGCTCTGTGTTGGATCAGTTTAATAAAGTAACTTCAGCAAAAGTCCCAATAGGTCAAAATGAAATGTTTAGATGATACAACCACCTTAAAATTGGGCTCAAACACATACAATCACCAGTATATTCCTTTAAGTGTGCTTTAGCAACCCCACAAGTCAAAAATCACATGATGATAGTGAACTTAGTGAACTGTTTCCTCTATTAAGAAGTCTGCTTTTTATTCGATTGACTGTCTAAATACTAATCTACTCACATTTCCTCTTGCAAATAACAGGGTCATCCATCTTTGGTGAAGGCCCTTTCTCAAGTTTATGGGAAGGTGTACGGACATGAGATTGACCCTTTCAAAGAAATTCTGGTCACAGTGGGGGCTTACGGCTCCTTATTCAGCACCATGCAGGCACTGGTGGAAGAGGGAGATGAGGTAATATAATATATATGCAGAAGGTGCTTCTCTCTAATTTGTAATGTACTTTACTGCTATGTTTGTTTCATTATTCTGATCTTTTTAATACATTCAGCGGCCAGAAAAATAGAAACACCTGTTACTGTACTAGAATTACTAGAATCCCATACAGTAGTCCTCTAATAAATACTAGCTTTATGAAACAAATAATTTTAGTTGTTGACACCACTCTGACACTGTCAGAGAGGTGTTGATTCAGTTTTGAAGCTGGAGTCTCTGCATTATATTTAAGGGGAATTCTAATATTTTGTTCACCTTGTTCACTTATATGGAGGAGCCAAAATATTAGATATTAGTACTTACTAATATTAGTACAAAGTGATATTGTCCAGTAAAACAACAAGCCTCAAAAATGACCATAGAGCTGAATCAGAAACTCTCTGACATGGTGTCAGGCAACACCTACAAATTATCAGTCACAGAGTTAGTATTTATTACAGGATTGTTGTATTGTTTTATAGTGAAGAGGTATTTGTATTTTTCTGGCCACTGAGTGCTCTACAGGATTTACTGCATTTTTACTGTACACTCTCCTTTGTCTCAAGGTGATCATAATCGAACCGTTCTTTGATTGCTATGTACCTATGGTACGAATGGCGGGGGCCAAGCCAGTGCTGATACCATTACGCCTCGTAAGTTTNTTTTTTTTTTTTTTTTTTTTTTTTTTTTTTTTGCATTTGTCATATTTACACTTCAGATACAGTATTGACTTGTCTGACACAAGTAAGTATTTTTTAGTAACCAGAATATTTGTCCTGCAATATTTCAGAAGTCTGAAAAGAAGAGTAACGTTACCAGTGCCGACTGGTTTCTTGACCCAGATGAGCTTTCCAGCAAATTCAACTCGAAGACAAAGGCCATCATCATCAACACTCCCAACAACCCGATTGGCAAGGTACGTTTACATCAGCCTTCTCTCTCTTTAGATCACATGGGGGTAGAAAGACTTAGCAGGTTGTTAAGACGGATGTGTTGTCGATCAATCGCTTGAGAACAGAATTGTAAGTGTGATTGTCTTGACATGTGTGGCATGTCAACGCTAAGTGTCTCCTAACCTTATAAAATCAAATCAAGTACTAAAAATACATATCATGACATCTTCCTGCAGGTATTCTCCAGAGACGAGCTGCAGATGATTGCTGACTTGTGCATTAAACACGACACGCTGTGCTTCAGTGACGAGGTCTATGAGTGGCTCGTCTACAAGGGCCACCAACATATCAAGATTGGTATGTTTCAGCTGTGCAGCTATAATGTATTTGGTTTTTTAGGTAGGGTTAGGCTGATATTTGGCATTTGCAAGAAATAAATACATACTGACAAATCTATCATCCGCCTCAGATATATGGAGGCTCCTCCATCCTTTACACGCAGCTTCAGAAATGGCAGCTTGGAAAACCTGCAGCACCACTTTTCCTTACATCACCTCATCGTGTCTTTAATGCACTATTCCATGAACACAAGATGGAATCCCTTTTTCTTTAAAAATAATTTTTACCTTGCCAGAAAATACTCAATCCTTTGAACTTTTTTTCTTTTTTTGGCATAAAAACCGGTCAGGTTGAAACATAGAAGACATACATTCATGACAAAAATCTTGAAATGGACACACGCCTTGGAGAATCCATATCGCTCTTAACTTACTTTTTTTTTGTTTCCATTTCCTTGTTTTATCAATTTATATGTATTTTTTTTTCTCAATAGCCACTCTGCCTGGAATGTGGGATAGAACAATCACCGTTGGCAGTGCTGGGAAAATGTTTAGTGTTACCGGATGGAAGGTAAAAAAAAAAAAAAAAATCTCTGGCTTTAAAACTGAACTGTATTTGCAGTAGGTAACAGTCAGACCTTCTACTTACAAATCCTTGAAATGTGTCTCTTCCAGCTGGGTTGGTCTGTAGGACCTGAGCACTTGATAAAGCATCTTCAGACCGTCATGCAGAACACTGTGTACACCTGCCCGACCCCCTTACAGGCAAGTCTGCAAAACTCTTGCATATATTCCTTGTATTTTATGAGAGAAACTACAGAAAAAATTGATTGTCTGTTTTGTGTTAGTTTACTGTGTGCTGTACATTTTACAGGAGGCCGTAGCACAAGGTTTGCTGGTGGACTATGAGCTGATGGGTCAGCCGGAGTGCTACTTCTCCTCGCTGGCAGTAGAACTGGAGGGTAAGAGGGACCGCATGGCTGCCATNCCGGAGTGCTACTTCTCCTCGCTGGCAGTAGAACTGGAGGGTAAGAGGGACCGCATGGCTGCCATGCTGCAGGAGGCCGGCATGTCTCCCGTCGTCCCAGAGGGAGGCTACTTCATGCTGGCGGACGTCACGGCGCTCAGTGAGTTCTTTCATATTTTGCAGGGTTTCTCTGGGACATTAAACTAGTATTACTTGTTGTAGTAGTGCTGGTGGATATCTGCAGCATGTCAGCTTATCTGCAGCATGTCAGCTTATCTGCAGCATGTCAGCTTGCTGTAACTCTGACTCAAGCTAGTCAAGAGTTTCAGGTTCCTTATGATTTTCTTATGTGTAGTAAAAACAAAATGTAACCGTCAATTCAAAACTTAATGTGCAAGAGAAGGCTTGAACTGAAAGAAGAAATTAACATTTCAAAGACAGGTGTCAGAATTCAGATTTGCTAAACATTTCACATCCTGAATGCTGGTTTCCAAAGCCAGGGCTCAGTCCAACTAATCACTTTACCTACAGTCCGCTTGGGAACACACCTGATTCTCATGCCTGTTCTTGCAAAGCAGGAAAACAGTGGATGTCTCCAGGTGGAGTGAGTTGGTGCTCCAGGTGAATGAGTTGAAGTATTTCAGGATCTTGTTAATAAATGAGCGTACAGTGGACCATGACGTTGATCGGCAGATTGGTGCAGACGCTGTACCGGACTGTTATGTAAAGACACAGTCGGGCCTGAAGGCAAAGACTCAATTTACCAGATGATCCACATTCACCTGTGATCATGAACTCTGGGTCTTGACCAAGATAATGGGTACAGTTGGCTAAAATGAGGTGCTGTCATGATATCAGATTTTCACCACATGATTATTATGGCCAGAAGAATTCACAATAAAGATATTATCGTGACATCTATAGAAAATTTGAAAAAAATAAATAATACTATCAGTCAAATTCATCTCAGTCTTTGTTTATTGTGCATTTTGCCTCTCTACAGTTCTAAAGGACATCATGTTCTTTGCTATGAAGTCGGCCAGTGATTTAGTGATGGCTTCATCCTGGCATGCACTAATCATGTCTGCTTTTCTTTGCTTCTCCACCAACTCAAACAGCATTAGCTGACCTGAGTACCTGACTTTCTCACTTCTTTGATGCTGCCTAACAAATAACCAGGAGAGAGAAAATCCTGTCAGGTCCAACGCCATGATAACTTAGCTTTAACAACACAACTAAGACCNGAGAGAAAATCCTGTCAGGTCCAACGCCATGATAACTTAGCTTTAACAACACAACTAAGACCTTCACGTAGCATTTCCTGTTTCAGGGGTAGCAAACTAACTGCTACTTATTCTCTCGACCATGGTGAAATCTGCAGGATGATGGAGGTGAAGGTGGGTGAAGGTTGGTGGTATCGCCCCCTTTTGTGGTTCCTGTCGATTGGTGTTTCCTGCAGACTGGGGCGTCTACCAACACCCTGTCTTTGTTACCGAATCCAAAAAACTCCCACACTGGCGNCTGCAGACTGGGGCGTCTACCAACACCCTGTCTTTGTTACCGAATCCAAAAAACTCCCACACTGGCGAGCTAACTTTTTTCAGGTTAGGGTAGAGCATCTCGCTTTCATCTGTCATCTCATCCGACATGATTTTGCGTAGCAGTAGTAGCCACACGCTGTCACGTGTGTGTGTGTGTGTGTGGGGCGTTAAGGGAGGGAGACAAAGTGAGAAAGGAAAGAAACGAAAATGATTTAAGAGGTGCTGGGTTATTTACACGATATTATCATGTGTATTATTAACATGATATGAATATTTCATTTTTTAAATATAATGGTTATCGTCAATATCAGTATATTGCGACACCCCTAGTTGAAAGTGAAACTCACCCTTCAGGATGGGATGAGAAACTCGGGACCAAGCTCGGACTAGAACCACTGCTAGTCCGTGATGAAAGGAGCCAGCTGAGATGGTTTGGGCGTTTAATCGGGATGCATCCCTGGAGAGATATTCCATGCATGTCCAACTGGGAAGAGACCATGAGGCGGATCCCGAATATGCTGAGAGGGAGATTCAATATCCCATCTGGCCTGGGAACATCTTGGGATCCCCAGGAGGAGCTGGAGGACATGGCGAGGATGAGGGAAATCTCAGCGACTTTGCTTAGCCTGCTGCCTCCAGCACCTGGACAAATGGTAGAAACTGATGGATGGAGTTAATAAACATTTACAGACTAATGCAGCAGACAAAAAAGAAAATTCCTACTGCGGCCCCCACAAGTTTAAAATCCACTTTTTCACAGGTCGCATTCAGTTTATCTGTCGTCGTAGAATGCGTATAACCACATATTCAACCACATATTCTTGTCAATATGCAGATATTTCAATTATAATCAAGCATTTTCTCTACTCGGTTTCATTGTGCTTTCTTTTTTTTTTTTGGTGTGTTATTTTTGTTTTGCTTTGTTTCACCAAATGCAGCAAAGTGTCCTAACCTCTAAATTCAGATGCAGTTCACTTTTCATCTGATCTTAATTGATTTCGATCAGTCATTACACTTACTGTGGATTCAGTTTATTCTGATTTGTAGGCTTTACAGAAATATCTGAAGAAAGAAAGTGCTGTGCAGCTGTTTAAAGGACCATACCGGTGACCGTGCATGTTTGAGCCCAATATATACAACCTCCATATGTGTTAAGTTACTGACAACAATTTCCAAAACATAAAACCATATTTTAGTTTTCCTGTTATTTGTTTCAGATCACCTAATCTTTCAAAATCAAATGTTCAGGTGATACACCCACCTTAAAATTCAGCGTTTTGCCTCCTATGCTATCCTATGCTCATGGAGGCACGGCCATTTTAACTGCTCTTTAAAAGCCATCTTACCTTTGGACTATATTTCCTGGTGGAGAAATATATTGTCTTCTGTGCAGCTCCATGTTGGATCAATTAAACAAAGTTACTTTGATAACAAAACCTAATAGACATCTTGTTTCGCTCAAGTGTGTTTTAAGTCTCTACAGGTAGATTTTAATAGCGTATGAACTGAAATCAGTGGCAGTCTGGAAGGCAGGAAAACAAACAAGGTTCAGGTTTTTTTCGAAGTTACGTAATTTTAGTGTTTAAGCGCAATAAAAAGCATGGAGTGATTTGAAAATGCTTCCTGTTGTCAGTTTTTCATGACAGCACCTGAATGCACCACTAGAAAGCATTTTCAGATCACTCCATGCTTTTTATTGTGCTTAGATGCTAAAATTACGTAACTTCTAACAAAAAAAAAAAAAAAAAAAAAAAAAAANGAACGTTTCAAGTATCAACAAGTTGATTTTAATAGCAGAATGAACTGAAACCAATGGCAGTCTGGATGGTAGGATTTTTTTTTTTTAATTCACTGTTCCAGTAGTATGCTTTGGGAAATGATCGTCAGTAATGTTACATGTATCAAAACTGAATATATTAGGCTCAAACATGCAAAATGGCTGGTATGGTCCTTTAAGGTGTTTTAAACTGGAACTGGCTGTCTTGGAGTTTTCTGGAGCCTGTACTGACTTCCACTTTGTCACTAATAACCAACTTGCGATAACTTTGTAAGCCATGAAGTATTGATAAAAACACTGTAATTTACTTCTCTACTTCAGCTGTTATTAACGTGTTTCAGCATGTTTAAACTAAAAATCTGCCATATTTTTAATTGTAGACCAGGATCTGTCACATATGGATGAAGATGAAGCTTATGACTACAAGTTTGTGAAGTGGATGATTAAAGAAAAGGTAAATTATTGGAATTGAACAAACGCTTTTGTCCCAGTATACGCTCCTTCACAGTAATTATTTGTCCCCTGTGGTCACTTTTTTACTTTTTATTACTGTTATCTTCCATGTTTGCTGTAGAAACTGGCAGCCATTCCCATGACGGCTTTCTGCGGAGACGAGTCCAGGAAGCATTTTGAGAAATATATCCGCCTGTGCTTCATCAAGGTAAATACTAGAGGACTGCTTGATTGCAATAAGGCAATGGAATTAATATTTAACCGCATGTTTTGTGTTTTTCTTAACAGCAAGACAGCACCCTGGACGCAGCAGAGAACATCTTGAAAAACTGGAACAAGATTTAATGGGATGCGGCGCGTAAAGGCCTTCATTTCTGGTGCCTCACCTTGGTTAACAGGACAATTCTATCTGAGGAAGAGGAGACTCCTTCTTGCAGAATCCAAGTCATCCACGCATGAGTTATTGATGTCCCGAGTGTCTTGAATGCTGTTTCAGTATGTGGAGCATCACCAAGGCTGGATTTACATGACAAGTCTTGATGCTCAATTCCGATCTTTTGTCTATATCCGATTTTTTTTGTTCAGCGTATTTACATTTTCATTTTTAAGCATCCGATACCCATGTTTGCCTCGACTCTCCGTACATCATGTGATCACAGAGGAGAAGCTGGAGGAGTTGGACTGTGGTGACTTATCACACGCGAACACGACTGTTGGACATAAACACCATATCAACATGCCTGATATGTGTATGTGTATATATATATATATATAGTATTTCCTCCATTTTTGTTTACAGAGTGGTCATGGTATTGATCGCTCACATCATTCATATGCAGATAAAGTAGAACATTATGTAGGAATCAGAATGTCAAGGAACTTCCGAACCATATATTTAGATCGCAGTTGCGTTGGTGGATATCCGATATCCGATTTATTTCCACATATGCATGTGGTCCAAAATGGATCTGAAAATATCCAGTTCCATGTGGCTTTTTACCATTCACATCTTCATGATGCATATGTGATACGCGTCACGTGTGAGCAAAAGATTAGAATCAGGTAGCATGTAAATGTAGCCCAAGAGTAGAACCCGAAGTCAGACTGTGTTAGCATTTCTGTTTGCAGTAAGTAGAAATGATGAGCTTGTGACATCATTGCTGACAGAAATGACTTAGTGTTCAGAATAATCCTTTGAAGAGGATGTTCTGAAACTAAGGTGGGGTTATTTTTTTTTAATTCTTTATCACAGTGGATATCAACAGTCCTTTTGTTGTTTCATTCTCATAGTTTTGGCTCCTATCACTCCTATGGGAACTCATTACCGCAGTTGAGGAGGTTGTGTGATCACTTGTGTGTTAGCATGATATCTCGAAAAGGTTTTTTTTTTTGTTTGGATGAAATTTGGAGGACAGATCATGTCAAGAAGTAGTAGTAAATAAATCTTGGAGGTGATCCAGGATCAACACAATATTATTAGCCTATAAAATCAATGCAAATGGGCCGACCTCAATGCAGTTTAACAAGCTGGCTAATTTTTTTGTTGTACAAAAAGAAGATCTGATTATTTTCATGGCGATCCTGATCATGTTGTGGATCACACAGGATCCATTTGGCCTTGGTGGAGGTACGTGCTCTCAGAGTGCCTATTTGTGTTTATATCTTCTGTTTTTGCAAGATTTCTCAAAAAGTTCTGAACAGATTTGATGAAACTTGCTTAGATGGGGGCATGGCTAGGGAAATGCTAGTGCCAGTCCAGATCCAGGAGTGGAGCAAGATATGGCTTTAGTATTTTTCAGTATTTTAATTTCTGTCAAAATAATACACTGATTTCAGTGGGGGATAAAAGGCCCACATATTTATCCCTTTGTAGAGAATCAATAAGTGCAATTAGGTCTGAATCCGGGTAGATTTTTCACAACAACTGTTTCTTATAACAAAAAAAAGTTTCTCTTTAGACCAGTATATTATAACGTCTCGGCTTGTTCGGCCTTGGTGGAGGTATGAGTGCTGTTCTACATAGTTAAATAACTGACTGCAAACAGATCTTCTAGTTTTATACTTATTTGGAAGAAGAAGCACAGAAAAGCAATAAACATGCATTCCATTTTGCACATAGACTTCCTGGTTTAACTTTGACCTGCTGTACTTGCTGTAGTTGTGTTTTTACATGGTGCTTCTATGCAACAAGCAATGCTGACCTGCATGTATTAAATGAGTGGTGTAGATGTTATGGTTAAAGTTGAGGTTTGGTTAAAGTGTGTGTGATTGTGTGAGGGCTTTAATATTACAGACATGTAAATTCCAGATGCATATTCATTGTCATTGAATGTTATTTAAGTTTTGGACAGAACAGATGTAACCACTTTACTGCTTTGACATTTTACTTCTCTGCTTTAAATGTGACTTTTCAATAAAATGTGAATGGGTACAGGTCATGTGTTTCTTTTAATGTTTAAATTGTGAAGGTCGCACTTTTAAGCGTCTTTAATGGGAAGAAAATAATGAAATTCAGTCATTTTAAAAATTTTATTTTTTTACTAAAAGCAGATAATGCTACCTTATTTAAATACATCATCAATCAGGTTTCTGGTGCTTGAACACTTGAGCTAAATTCATAATTACATAATTAAGCTTTGCTACGGTTATAATGGCTATCATTTGAAGAAAAATATTTTATTAAAATTTAAGTTAAATAATTTTGATTACCTCTATTTTCTTAATTTTCTTGATGGGGCTTCTCATTTAAATGTATATATTTTTTTTTCTTTTTAAACCTTCCATACCTGGGTAAGAGACTGAATTATGGATTTAGAATTCCTAAATGTATTAAAAATAATTTTGTGAATAGATAAAGAGGTTCGAGATACATAAAACTATTTGTTTCACAGCATCAAAGGTTATATCCAAATCTGCTGCCTGTATTTCCCAAGAAAACTTGTAGCACATTCTGAAATCTTGTCTTTTATTTTGCCTTTTAAACTTGCCAATTAAGAGAAATAAGTATACTTATTTCTCTTAATTGGCAACTTAGGGTTAACTTATTTCTCTTAATTGGCATATCCGCCATGTTTAATCTCTCATCATTTATGATGAGAGATTAAACATGGCGGATATGTATTGTTTCTTGTGTGTTCTTCCCACCACAGTTTTTGTCATTATACTGCATGTGTTTGTTGGTTTACATAAAAACTTCTGCTAAGTCTGGTGTGCAGATTATCAAGACCTGAAATGACCTGCTGAAAGTCATTTTCTTGTCTGCTTGGCCAAACATTATGATAGATTATATTAAACTGTTGAAAAAATCTAACATGGAAGTTGCAAAGGATGTTACATTTAAAAATTACTTTTATAGATCAATGTTCTTCATTTAATGGAAAAAAAAACCAAAAACTTTTTTTTTTTTTTAATTTTACAATCTGTTTGGATTTGATCTTTTTGGATTTTTTTTTTTTTTAATCTATGGTTCTTGGACTTTTGGATTATATAGATTAAAAAGCCGTAGCCACTAAATGCTATTAACATTTTTTTAAATGATAAATGGGGTTAGTTGGCACTTGATTTATTGTATATTCCATGTTAACAGAGATACTGCCTGTGGCAAAAGGATGTATTTTGATTTTTCACATCAGCTATGATCATTTCGACCACTAGAGGGAGACAGAGTACAATATAATGAAACAAAATTGCCAACATCCCCTGCATAGCTTGCTTCTCAGTTTGAAGCCTAGAATCAAGAGAAAACTAACATAAATTTATTTATTTATTTTTTTAATGTTTTTGGCATTTCATTTATTAACACACTTTAGCATTTACTTAATAATAACGTTTTATTCACAGCATGGTAGTCTGCCTCTGTACAGTGTTTGCTTTTGAATATATCAGATAATCAAGGACACTTACAGAACAAGTATGAAACGATTCAGAGCTTATCTAAAGAGTTCTGATATTTATTTATTAATACTGATGTGTAGCACATTTATGAGGTACAAATTAACAACCCAATGTCTTACATGTCAAGGTTATGTTGTGAACATCTGTAATGGTAGATGGAAGATGAATCTGTCGGAGTTTCAGGATGTGGAAGATTCATTTCTGTAACACTATCAGAGCGTATGTAATTTAATGTGCGGTTCCTCTGCTCATTAGGACATGATGTATAATAGGAAAAGGTGATGAGCTTCAGGCCAATATCAGAGGTGCCATGTAGAAACTTTGCTTATCCAAATACTGAATCCACTGCATACTATGGATTATGTGATGATGTGTGTCAGTAATATTTCTTAATATATGGTATTAAATAACAAAAATGCCTCAGTAAGCTTATTTTACAGTGATCTTATAGTGATCTCTTTAAGTACACATGGAAAGTTGCACTATTGTTAAAAGTTGTTAAGAACTTTTTGACATAATTTATTGAACGTTTCACTCTAATTTACAGATTATTTTTGCATGCATGGTCAGGATTGGACAGTTAAAAATCAAGTTTAATATTATTAGAACTAAGATGTTTATTTATACACTGACGAATAACTTTACACCTATAAAATCTGATGAAATCCAATAAACTGCCCTGCAAAAAAAAAAAAAAANGTAATGTTCAGTTTTTTTTTTGTTTTTTTTTTGACATAGCATTGATTCAACTCTTGAGGCAATTTATTTAAACTTTGATTGTGTTACTTTGAGATACTTCTCTGCATTCGTTCTCATTTATTCCATCTTCTATTAATATAAATAGCATTTATGTAAATAGGAGTAGAACAAAATATGAGAAACACCTTTTAGTACATTACAGTTCAATGTAGGACCAAAAACTATGATATGAAAAATGGAGTTGAATCAGCGCCGTGTGAGCCTAATAAACAGGTGAAGCCTTTTTCCTGCAAAGAGTGCTGCCATTCTATACCTTAAACTCATCTTTGTATATGCAACAAGATCAGTGCAATAAACACCATCTTCAAATTTATTTCAAGCTGTAATAGTAAACACTGGACTTAAAGGAGCATAACTGTGATTTCTGCATGTTTGTCAAATAATCAGTATAACAGCATACATGTTACATTACTGCCAATGTTTCTTTTTTTTTTCTTTTTTTTTCCAAAACACACTACCAGAGCGGCACATTATACAATTGTTTTTCCTGCCTTCCAGACAACCATCAGTTTCAGTTAATTCCAGTACTCTATTAAAATAAGCTTTTAGAGACTTGGTAACATGCTGAGATAGATAATCCATCGCAGCAAACCAAATGTTATTCTGATTTGTTTGTCAGGTTCTTCATTTGTATAGTCCCAGGAGAAGACACTTTTACCAAGAAATTAAAAAGACAGCCACATCCCATACAATTGTGCGTAAGTGCTAGCAGGCGAAACATTGAATTTTAAGGTGGGTGCAGCACCTGAACATTTTATTTTGAAAGATTGAGAAATTTTGAAAACTTAAATATGCTTTTATGTTTTGAAAAATGATTGGAAGTAACCAAATGAATATAGTGGTACTATTTATTGGGTTTAAGCATGCAAAATCACCAGTATGGCCCTTTAATCTGATGAAGCAAACATTATTTGATGTAAAAATAATTTGACTCCAGCCTCAGAGTTAATAGTTATGAATGTTCCAAGCTACCTGGCATGAAATTGTGCTGCTGTTAAAGGATGAAGGTGCCGTAAGAGAAACGGGGAAAGTCATGAAGGGTGTTTATTTCCCCCTTTGCCCTCCAAACACCAGAGAAACATTTACACACCACGAGTGTGTGAACCTTTGCATGTGTGTTGCTTGGTGACGTCATAGAACTCTGAAGATGTCTCTTTGCATAACCCAAGAAAAATGATACCTGTCTGTTGGATCAGAGGTTCATTTCCTGTAAATATGCATTTCTTTCTCCTTCTTCTTCCTCTGTATCCACAGCCTCACAATTATACGATGTCGGCACCTATGGTGAATAAAATCACCACTCACCCTTAATCAAAGTGCATGTATGTGATGTAAAGCCAGAAATCAACATAAAGCATGTTGGAAATGTTTCCGCCTTTAAAGGACCATACCACCATTTTGCATGTTTGAGCCTAATATATTCAATTTTCATACACGTAACGTTACTGACAATCATTTCCCAAAGCATACTACTGGAATGGTGAATTAAACATTTTTTTCCCTATCTTCCGCTCCACCCTTTCTCTTTGTCTAAGCGACAAGAAAATTATGAAAGAAAAAAAAATATGGTTGCTTAGTTTAAGTTAGTTTTAATTACTATAATATTATATTGTGCAGCACAAAGGCCACGGGCCGGCATGCCAATGGCTGTCCCACTGGGAAAAGTCCCGCTTCTCCCGATGGCCGATCCAACCCTGATGAGGTTGACCTGATGCTGGTCAAAACAAACTGAGGGCATGCGTCATGTTTAGCAAATCGACTGTTTGCAGAGAGGTTAAAGGATCATACCAGCGATTATAAGTGTTTGAGCCCAATATATACAATCCGTATACACATTACATTACTCACAACCATATCCCAAAATATACTACTTTAGCTGTAAATTTCAAAATTGTTTTTCCTACCTTCCAGACTGCCATTGGTTTCAGTTCATTCCAGTTCGCTATAAAAATCTACTTGTTGATACTTTAAACATGCTTGAGATATGTGATCCATCACAGAGAACAACATGTCTGTTAGGTTTTTTCACCAAAGTAACTTTATTTAACTTTTCCAACATGGTGCAGCATGGAAGACGACGTATTTCTCCACCAGGAAATACAGTCCCATGAGAAGACAGCTTTTACAGAGAAATGAAAATGACCGTGCCTTCTACAATTGTGCATAACTGTTGGAAGGTAAAACAGTGCATCACCTGAACATCTGACTTTGAAAGATTAGAGAATTTGAAAAAACAACAGGAAAACTAAAATACAGTTTTGTGTTTTGAAAATTAGTTGTCAGGAACGTAACATGTATATATTGGGCTCAAACATGTACAATCACTGGTATGGTCCTTTAACTTGAAGCGTAAATGACCACTACTGACAGAAAGCCCACTTACCCACTGCATGACCAGTGTGAGTTCATCCTGCTTGTGTTTAATTTTATACCAATATGTCTTCATATTTCCTCAATAAGTCAGTACATTTACATTAACACTATACAATGATTTTTGTCTGTACCGCTATCAAGGCAAATATATGCTGAGATGTATACATGATGGAATTAATAGGAATCCATTGTTCAAAGAATAAACATGACTCGTAGCTTAACTGGCTCACTAGAGGAAATATGCCAGATGAGTAAATACATGTGGAGAATGTTTATTGACAGTTAGCTTATATGCTGATTGTAAGCCGATGGAGCATTTACATACGAGAGTAAAAGGACTTTCACTCATCAGCACTGATTTAAGTTGATTTCAGTGTTATTATGATTTTTCCATGATGTTGAAAACAAAATGACAGCAATTTATTGTCTTAATACGGAGCCTCAAAGGAGACATGGGAGGAGTGAAAAAATTCTGAAGGAAATAAAAATAACAAGTCCTTTTGTGTTATACTGCAAAACTTTTGGGTTACAACACAAATGTTTTGCATTGTCTCGTGAAAGTGTTGTGAGTGACCATATACTTCCGGGTCACTCTTCAAGCGTAAACATAACCAGGGTTGTGGACAGACGTCTCTCTTGCTGAACCGACATACCTCAGACTTTATCATTGTGTTATTTTGTCACACCAACAAAATCATTTGGATGCTGCTAAATACATATAACTGCAGTCAAGCTAGCCGTGGGAGTGTATTCATATTCCCAAGGTCCTACGTTTCCCAGTTTAATATTCCGTTAACAGAACTAGTGCAGCGCCCATTCAAAACGTGCCTGTTTGGACCGGCTGGACTTTATGGTGTCGCTGCAGCCTGCCGTAATTTTGTTCTGCACGTCCTCGTGAGCTAGCGTTGTTTGCTGTATGGGGTCAGGTTGAGACTGTAGCACTGGACCGGAGCATATATGCTGCCGTGCCTGGAGCGTATCCTGCTGCACAGACTACTTTTTACTGGCACGGCTCAATTCGAGAACCGCTCATCCAAATAACTTCACACATGACACTGCACGTCCGTGGGTCCTGAGCAATGAACCTGCTGAATATCAACTTCATACGGTACCGGGTTCTAGAGATACTGGTGCCACAGACACACAGAGAAACTGTCTTTATCGTTAGATAACCCTAACCCATTATGTGCTCTATTATGCTATATGACGCTGGGGAACATAGGGCATCATTCCTATGTTCCCCAGCTCTATGGACTCTAGGAACACAGGAATGACCGCCTAGACGCAGCTACAAATTGATTGCACCCTTGTTCTGAACTTTCCGGTGACACTTTGAAACAGCAGAGGCTGCTGGAAGCGATTTTGTGCGGGACTACTAATACTTTGTCACAATCAACAATAAAGTGGTTCAGAAAAAAACATATAGATTAGTTCCAAACACTTAAGGGCTATAAGGCCCCAGTCACGCTAGGAACAGGCAACACGAGTTTAATTCACCGGTCTCGCAAATATTTGCACCTCCTCACAAATTCACAGTGCTGGATGCATGGTGACAGTGACTTTTTTCAAAACAGCTGCAGACTGAAAAATGAGAATCGAGCTGAATCAACATCTCTGACAGCGTCAACAACTACAAATTATTAGTTTCATAAAGTCAGCATTTGCTACAGATCTGTTTATATTTTTATGCTCATATACCTACCATTATTCGCAAAAGCAAACGCTCAACAAGTAGTTGTGTGTCACCAACTACTTGGAATGCAAGCTAGGCAGCTAGTTGCATGCTAGCTAGCTGGTGACATGCATGCTATAGCTAGCTTGCCAGTTAGCTCCGAGGAACCTAACGGTGGCTAACTGGACAATAAATTGACATGAAGTCACATATTTCTACTATCCACTCCTGTCTCACGACTGCTAACCATGCTGCATCTGTTTTGTGGAGAAGTTTATGCTCCGCAGAACAGGGCTGTTCAAAATCAGATGATGAGACAGCTGATAATGCCTTCCTCTATTCTGGACTACAGTTCCCTACGTTCAGGTCAAAGGTCAGCAGTATCAAGATGGCTTATGATTGGAAGCCACGTGAATTCACACATCAAAGTTCACCAAAGCTGAACTCTACGCAAAAGCATTGTGAGAATTTCTCAACATGAAAACATTGTGCAGAATTTTAATTTCGCCATTGTGTGAATTTAGTTTGCCCCCACGAGCGAATCCACTGTTTGCACGAATTACACTGAAGTGAATTGATTTTGCTTTGAAATTTTGCCATAAAAAGTGCTAGTATGACCTAAGAATATGCTAATTTTCAAACGACATGCAGCACTTCAGTTTTGAACAGACAGAATTTCCTTATTTTTTTTTTACTCCTCCGCTTAGCCATAACAATCAAAGTTTCAATGCGCATTGAAATCTTGGCCTCTTTGGTGCTTATTCTGCTTTGTTTCTGTTTTACAGAAGTCACACAGGATGATACTGATTTAGAATCTAGCACTAATACGTGGAGTGTTTGTCATCGGGAATATATTAAAAACGTATAATTCTACAGTATTGTAAAACAGCATATGATGCTAAAAACAGGCCAAATGTGGTTAAACATTTGAACAGGATTATTATATAGGTTACTACTAAACACATTCAGCACAGTCCAATCCCTGTGTATTAGATTGCATGATAGAAGGGATAATACCATCATAATTTATGTTAATTATGATTATTTTGTCAGTAATCTAATATCAGAACCAGTTTCTGAAGTAGGGTGTGGATTATTGTCCTGTGAAACCAGAACATGTGGCCACGTTAATCATGTTCCACAGTAAAACATACACACAGTCCTTCTTTCTGCTCTCTAACCAAACTTTGGCAAACAACTGAAGGGAGCAGCCATGACAGAGAATCTCTTACTTTTGTTACATCACCTTCTCCATTCAAGCATTTTGCAGGTCTTGCTGTCGTTTCATCGTGTCACTCCTCCTGAAGAGCGGCTTTGTGCTCAGATTATTCACCTGCAGGGCTCATATGCTGAATTCAATAGGACTGACAGAAATGATAGCTCAAATGCCCTTAATTCATCTCAACACTCCTTTTCTGCATTAGATCATGTCACAATAGAATTCATTTTGACAACAGAATGCAAAAAATGAGTCAAAGGATCACAGTTTGACCCATGTAAGATAATTAAATAATCCCAAAACTTCTGCAGCATTTCACTACTGGCACAAAAGTTTGGAATCACTAGTGATTTTTACACAGAATAACCAATGTTTCCAGTGATGTAAAACTAGTTTTGTTCATATGTATGTATGTATAAAATGATTCTACTATGTCTGTTAGTATTATGCACCTATGTTTCAAATAATTTGCAAGAAGCTGTAAAAAATTAAGATATTTTACAATTGTCCAGAATCATGACATGATTTGTAGATGATTCCAAATTCATGTAGAGAAGCTATATGTGGTTACAAAGATTATTAGGAAATTCTAGATTATTCCCTGATACTCTAGAACAGGGATGGGCAAGTTTGATGAGAACTGGGCCAATAACATTTAATCTCCCGGACTGGATCCATCTTATCCTCTCACTGAAAGCTTTGCTACCATGGAATGAATGGTAGCAATACCACATCAGTAATGACTGAGCGACTGAACGCCCTCTGCTGGTGGGTGGTGGTACTACAAAGGAAAACACTTTTTATAATTTTCATTTTTATTAATTGAGAAGTCATCCAAGGGCCTTATAGATCAAAGATGTGGGCCATATCTGGCCTGCGGGCTGCCAGTTGCCCATCCCTGCCCTAGAAACTGATGTCTCATATTTGCAAAGCAGAGATTAAATCTCACGATGGATACTTTGATGAGAAATCACTAAAATAGTGTTATTTATCATTTAAAAACTTTTTTTGCCCCCCAGATATTTGAAATAAATAAAACATCTTACAACACATTTTGGCATTTGTTTCATATATATATATATATATATATATATATATATATATAAAACACTATAACTAAATAAAATAGCAAGAACTACTTAAATGATTCCAAACGTTGAGTGGTAGTGTATGTTGTATTGCAAATAGGACTGAAACATAAATCCTGTATCCGTGAGAATTTAAAGGGTGTACACTGCCACCCCCAAATGATGTCCACTCTCACACAGGCCATATGGCAGTGTGTGTGTGTGTGTGTGTGTGTGTGTGTGTATGTGTGTGTTTGTGCGTGCGTGCGCTCGGCTCTCTGTGCACACAGACTAACAGCTTGGTGGAAACATAATTAATTTGCTTAGGCGTCTGCCATTTATTTTCCAACCTACATTTTGTTAATTGGACAGAAGAGGTTAAAATCAAATGAATGTCTCTGGGTTGTTACGGTTACTAATTGCATGGAGCTGGTCACTTGTGGGAATACAGAGTCAGGGGTGATGTTTGAGGTTGTTGAGGAGAAATACAGTGAAAGTATAAATCATATATATTTTTACTCGTTTTGCTCTGCTTGCATCACAGTCCTCAGAGGATACGGGACAATCAGTGATAATCATAGATAAAATGTGAATTATCGTCATTTGAAATGTGAAAGTTAATGTAGAAAAATGGAGAACAGAAAGGAAAACTGGGGGAAAGGGGAGATACCATTTTCTTTAAAGAGACATGCTTTACATTGTTTTATGCGCAATTTCTGTTGTCCTGTGTTGTTTACATGATAATGGAATGTGACCCACCAATCCCCCCCCCCCCNCCCCCCCCCCAACCATAACCACATCACTTTCTTGCATGGTCATTTAATTCCCTAAGCAATAACTACTTCGCTATCTCTGCAACCAAAGTCAAATCATACTTGGAATAAGAATTTAATAAAGTTAATTGACTAGTAAATGCAAATGTTATTCGGAGCGTAATACAGAGCATAAATCTACATGAAGCCTATATTTTTACTTTGGAAACATCAAAAGATGATGACACTGATGATGACATCTGACATTTTTTATCAGATAGAAAAGGGTTATAAAGAGAAGCGGTTAATGATTAAATATGTTTCCTACAGACACATTTATAAATAGCCCAGTTATTAGTTATAGATGTCAGTATGATATCTTATAGTAAGCACTGTGTTTACATTCAACATGGTACGCACCATATAGAATAATTACCTCATTGTAATATATTTAGTAATTAATTAGGTAAGGAAGATTACAAGCATCTATACGTGTCACATAGTCCGTATTAACGGTTTGAAATATAGCCTAAAATAATAATGATATCTCAAGGTATTTTTGCGGAACTAATATTCAACACAATATGAATGTACTCAACATCTGTATTGGTAATTTCATAAGTATGTACTATAAACCAGTCATCCTCAAAGTCTGGACTCCAGTCCAGATCCAGACCAAACCACAACTGTCTCTGAACTCTGAGCTAGTTATACTTTTCCTATGTATTATCTGTGAGACATCGTTGCGACACAATGAGTCAAAATTGTCCACTTTCTCCACTCCACTCGCACTCTGAATGTCTGACTGCTCTGTGTGAGAATGTCTACTCTACTTTGGTTTGGTCCAATCACATTCAGCATCCCATCATCTCCATAACAACAATGGGTTGACATGGCGTTGGGCTCATTGAGAGTTGGCAGCGCAGCTAGTTTTGTAAGCACCTCCCCCCCCNCTCCCCCCCATTCTAGATTAGATTATTCTAGATCTAATTCAAGATTATTCCCTGATGCTCTAGAAATTGATGCTTCATATTTGCAAAGCAGAGATTAAATCTCATAGTGAGAAATGATGAAAAATCACTAAAATAGTGTTAATTATAATTTCAAAATGTACTAAATAAAACATCTTATTTCATTTTGACAATAAATCTCATTTTGGTGTTGGTTTCATACAATTTTAAAAAACACTATTATTGAATAAAATAACCAGAACAACTTAAATGGCAGTGATTCTAAACTTTTGAGCGGTAGAGTATCTCAACATAGCATGTCCCTCCCTTTGTGACTGAGGAGGTAAACTCGGGGTAAAAAGTGCCCACGCTTGCAGACGGTGCACTGAGGGTTACTGACAGTATAAATTATTGCAGAGTTTATTGCACTTATTCAGCTTTTCAGACGATGATCCTGCTGGACAGAGCCTGCAGCAGGCGTGATGAAGGAACGCTTGTATGTTGCCCCTCGAGCTGAGAAACAGGACATGTTTGTCTGTGGTGGCAATCCCTGCCATTGTTAATGACACCCCCCCCATCTCTCTCTCTCTCTCTCTCTCTCTCTCTCTCTCTCTATCCCCTCCCCCAGGCTCAGATTAATATAAGCATGGGGCCTTGATGAAAATTTGCTGTTATTGTTCCCAATTTTAGCAACATCTTTTATTGTCTTCATCATTCATTTACAGGAGGGGGGGGGNGGGGGGTCAATTATGCAAATGATGTTGCACACTGTTGCAGATTATTCATTTGCCATTGTTTGTGAGCATTTAATTATTAAATATTAGCATGCTCACGTTTCCTTCAATTTTTCTGAAGCTTTGTTTCAATTCGGTGTTTTCCTCCAGCTGCTCATCTCTTCGCTCTGAGCCAGAATAAAAGCAGTCTGGTGTGCCAAGGCCAAACAAACTCCATTTAACGACTGGGAAGTTAGACCCTCACTCTTGTCTGCGTGCTCAAAACTGTGACTGGAAAAAAAGACAGACCACATTTGGTTTAATGACCAGGAATTGAATTTAAGTTTATTCAAAATTGACATTCAATTCACAGCACCTAATGATATTTTAATCTTTTCTTTAATTTGCAGGAATTGGCTTTTCAAAGGCTTTGTCTGGTGGCAGTGCAGACAGCCTGAATAAAGAATACAGATTGGTATTAGATCCCGGGGATGATAGTGAAATTAAAGCGTTTATAGTTCACACAATCAGAGGAAAGGCAGTGTTCCTTTATTAGACATTTCTTGAGCCCATAACTGCCATCTTTCTTCAGACATGATAAGTTGGGAAATTTAATAATGCAATAAATTTTAGAAAGCAATCAATTTTTTACACCCTAATTTAAAAATGCTTTACAGTTTTAAGGCAGGTAAAATCTATCAGGTGTAGATGGTCTGATTATGACCTTTTCATGTTCATTGATTCCTTTTAGATTCCAATACACTGCCACATCAAAGCAATTTGATATTGTATTTGGGCTTAAATCATAGTGGAAAAAGTAAGGCAAGTCATACATGCCACATGGTCCAAGTGGTTTAAAGGACCATACCATCCATTTTGCATGTTTGAGCCTAATATATTCAATTTTCATACACATANTTTTTTTTTTTTTTTTTTTTTTTTTTGAAGTTTCGTAATTTTAGCGTTTAAGTGCAATAAAATGTGTGGAGTCTCCACCAGGGAATATAGCCCCAAAAGGAGGCCTATGTTTATCGAAAGATTTAAACAACCGTGACTTCATACGGCTGAGTAACTATTAGCAGGCAAAACTGATTTTTAAGGTGGGTGTATTGCTTGAATATTTGATTTTGAAAGATTAAGAGGTTTTGCAAAATATCAGGAAAGCTGAAATATGGTTTTATCCTTTGGGATATGATTGTCAGTAACATTACGTGTATGAAAATTGAATATATTAGGCTCAGTCATGCAAAATGGGTGGTATGGTCCTTTAAAGTGAACAGACATGCTTAGAGTCATGTGCACCTTCTAGCTGTGCCAGAAATGGGATGAAGCTAAGGGCACGATGGGTGACGTTTGAAAATCTGGCCTCACGTTGCCACTTTCACAGCACATTTTGCTAAATCCAGCAGGATTCCTGCACTGTTGTTTATCTCATCCACATGCCTTTCTTAGCCACGTACACATGAACTGCGCCATTCACTGTACCTATTTAAAGGAACAGGTCATGAAATTACCTCATGGACAGGCTCCTGAAGTGGAGTAGATGGTTCATAAGGGGTTGGGGTGGGGGCTGGGAGGCTGGGCTTGGAACAACATTACCCTAGGAGCACTTTCTCTCTGATTGCTCATTGACATTTTTCTGCCTTGTGGGATATTTCTATTTCTGACAGTTGCTCCCGCAGTGGGTCTGTTCAGCAGCATGTCGGGGTGGTCTCGTCATGTCGGTCATGACTGTGGCTGGGAGGAACAGCTGTCTGCGCTAACGAGGCCACAGCCATGCAGACCAGCGAGGCAGCGGTGTTCAGGCAGACCAGAGCACCACTCAGGCTCCATAAGGCCCGGGGAACAATAAACAATGACTTAATGAGAATGCGTGCCATTACAGTAATTAACACAGCTCACGTCAAGCACGGTCAGCTTTCAAGACTTTCAGGAAGGTTTTGCATTACGTTGAAAAGGCTGGCATGCAATGACCAGAGGCCCCTTCCTGCAACACTGTGCCCATCAGAACACACTCTGCACAGCGCATAAACAGATTCAAGGAAACGCTGCATGAAAAAATTACAATCCACAGTCACGTGCCGTGATCTGTAATCAAAACATCAAACATAAATCATGAGCCAGAGAATTTTCTTTTGATGTTTGGTGTGGTTTAACTGAAACAAATTATGTGGCTTTATGAATGTGGTTTTACGTAAGCTTCTAAAAATTAACTATTAAAGGACCATACTGGTGATCGTGCGTGTTTGAGCCTAATATAACCCGCATACACGTTACATTACTCACAACCAATTTCCAAACCATAAAACCATATCTTAGTTTTCATGTTATTTAAGTCCTGTAATCTTTCAAAATCAAATGTTCAGGAGATACACCCACCTTAAAATTCAGTGTATTGCTTTCTAACACTTATGCATTGTTGCAGAAGGCATGGTCACTTTAATTTCTCTGCAAAAGCTGTCTTCTCCTGGGACTATATTTCCTGGCGGAGACATACATCGTCTTCTGTGCAGCTCCGTNAAAAGCTGTCTTCTCCTGGGACTATATTTCCTGGCGGAGACATACATCGTCTTCTGTGCAGCTCCGTGTTGAACCAGTTAAGTAAAGTTACTTTGAAAAAAAAAACTAATAGACGTGTTGTTCACTGTGATGGATTACTTACAGTATCAGTCAGAAGTAAGTACACCCCTGTCTATGAGTAAGAAAAACAGAATTTTTCTGTAGGCAATGTCTAGCCATTGGATAGCCTTTTGGATCTGTTGAGCCTTTATTGTAGCATATTTAACAATGACTGAAATTGGGAAAATACTTCAAGCAGAATTTTAATCTTCAACATAACATAGTTTCACAAGTAAGCAGCATGTGTCAGTAGATGAAACATTTTTACTGCAGACACTTCCTGTTTTAACACCACATCACCTGTCACCTTTTCATGCAATGTACACTTGAATAGTGTGGTATAATGTTTGTGCAAGACACATTTTGTAACAGTCTGAAGCCACATAGTAAAAATGGCTCCATGTGGGAGAGTCAGAAAATTTGAAAAAAAGAATCACTGAATTAAAGTTCTTTCGTTTGGAGTTTTCTTCCGTGGATTACACAATACAGGATCTGCATTTAATTGTCTAAACTACTTTTCCATAAATGGCTGTTTTTTGGACCCACCACAGCTTTCTAACTATGGCTGCATTAGTTAGCATGCTAAGCTAACTCGCAGTAATTTTACTGCACTGTTTTCAGAAACGGACTGGGCTGTGTTTTGTGTTCTTTCACACAAATTCACTGTTCAGATCACAAGGTGGTGGAAAGTTTGTGGTGTGTTTGGGCGCAATCAGGATTTTTCGGTGAGAAAAATGAAAAAAAAAGAAAAAGAAAAAAACAAGCTGGAAAACCAGAAATAGATTATGAAACAACCATCACCTCTGTTGGAACTCTGTGTTCCACTCTGTGGAACTAAAGGGTTTTACTTGGAAAGCAGCAAAGCAGAAACAAAGTTTTAATTTGATGAACAAGGTTACATTAAATTGCTTTTATTTATTTTTATTTGTTTTAATTTGTGCACTTTTCACACACTTCTGAGTGAACTAGATAGCCAAGACATTAATAAAAGTTTGGAATCAGCCAATAATATTCATATCTTAATAGCCATGGTAGTGCAGGATGAAATACATTTGATGAAAAAAACGATATGACTAACAGTATTTGTTAGAGAAGAAGATTTTTTTTCTTTTTTTTTTTTTTTTANTTTTTTTTTTTTTTTTACTCCTGATGGTTAAAGATGTTACCTACTTAGCACCTTTGGTGACCAGCATAAAGTTTGTGATCAGTTCATTAAGAGAGATGACTGTCCACCACCAGTTATGTTATTTGTGCTTAAAGAATGACCTGAACTTGGGTTTTTGAGTTATCTTGCAATAGTTTTGCTATTGAGGACATACTGTGTTGTTATCCCTCCCATAGGGGCTCTGTAGTTTTGTACCCTGGAGTCTTGTTTTGTAACTATATAATGTTCACCAAGAGAAATTCAGGTGTAGTAGTGTTGTTGAAATTAATATTTGAACATTAAAAAAAAAAAAAGTAATCTTACAACCACAAATTATAAATCCGAATCACTTAATAAATCAGGATGACTTTGGTGATACCCCAAACTGCCATCTTGCACAACTATCAGATCAACATTTCACAACACTTGACAAGCTATCTCAAAAATGCTTCATGTGGACTGGTTGGCGTACGGAAAGTATGATGTAATTGTGGCCACAACAGCCGGCCGCAGACTCCACTTTCGAGGTTCGTCCGCATGGTTGTGCACCGCTCCATTTTTGAAGCAACGCAGATGGTGTTCGCATGACATAAATGCACATCCAACGATGACTGGCCAAGCGAAGAGACATGAAGGCAGAGAGGATAAATAAACAATGTTTTGGGGCGGTTACCCAAGTGTTGTTAACATACAGCGCCACCACTGAAGTGCATGGTTGTCATGAATGCGCGACAAGCATGAATGCCAGGACACGCGGACGGTCCATTGCGGAAACGTCAGCATTTACGTCCATGCCGCATCCGCGTGAAGCATGAACCAGCCCATGCTTCGGCATTCCCCTGCTGTGGTGCACACCAAGGGTGTAGTTTAAAGGACATTTTTAATTGTCTGCTTTTCCTCCATTCTGCTCTCCTTGATCGTGTTTACTGCAGTTAAAACAATGATGAGCTGAAGCAAAATAAACCTCCATTAACTTCTACGATTATGGCATTTAATGATAGCTCAAACCTGTAGTTAGTGAACAGGACGGGTAAAAAAAAAGGGACATAAACAGTATGTATGATGCTGATGAGTTAAAAGGTGACTGAAAATTATAATAACGTGATGTGTTGCTCACAAACATCATCCATCTATCATTTGTGGATGCACATATGTTTCAGTATTGCATCAACTTCCTTCTGATCATAGGGTTGGAAGGAAAAGTCTCCTGAAATGTATGTAAAAAGTAAGACAAATCAAAGCAGTCTGACCAGTTTGCATGAGTATGACTAAACAACGTAATTATCTGAGTGTCTTAATATTAAATCTATTAAAAAAAACAAAAACAAAAAAAAAAAAACAAAAAAACAAACAAACCAATATACTCAATGTCAGACTGTGGCATTGCAGAGATCTCCTAGAAGTGGGGCAGTCTTGGTCAAGGTACACCGGAACAGATGTGCAGACTCTGTCAGTGTTGCCAGCTCTTTTCTGTGGAAAGTCGCCAAGGCCTGCTTCAAAATTAGCCAGACGTCCCTAGATGATGTCATTTGCTAATTTGCATATGTGACAGAGCGTCACCATGCAGAGACTTGCATGTCTTTTTTTTTTTTTTTTNTTTTTTTTTTTTTTTCTTTTTCATGCCTTCAGAAGTTGCTGCAAAATGTTTCTATTTCTGGTTGTAAGCTTCCCTCTCTTGATAGATAGATAGATAGATAGATAGATAGATAGATAGATAGATAGATAGATAGATAGATAGATTTGTTTAATAGAACTGTGTACAACTTAAAGGAGGAGCGGTTTCTGGACCAACAATGGGGTTTATTGAACTTTTCCACGCAAACGCACAGCTTATTCACGTTTCTGTCTGCTGCTGTGTGGTAGTACCCACACTGTCCCACACACATGCACACACACACACACNCACACACACGCACACACACACAGAATGCACTGCCCTGGAGAGCCACAGCCACAAACTTGGCGACTCTTTTCTCATGAAAGCAGCTGATGTTTGCCCAAAATAATCGCTAAATTTGTTGCTAGGCTCTTAAATGCTTTTAAGTCACTTAAGGAATCTCGAAAGTTAGCAGATCTAGCGACAAATCCGCTAAGTGGCACACTGCAAACAAACACACCAGACCACCTTTTTAAAGGGACCTTAAAGGGCCATACCAGCCATTTTGCATGTGTGAGCCTAATATATTCAATTTTCATACACGTAACGTTACTGACAATCATTTTCCAAAGCATACTACTGGAACGGTGAATTAAAAATGTTTTTCCTACCTTCCAGACCACCATTGGTTTCAGTTCATTCTGGTACACTATTAAAATCAACTTGCTGACACTTGAAATGTTCTGGGATAGGTAATCCATCATCGCGAACAAGACGTATACTCAAGTTTTTTTTCAAAATTACATAATTTTAGCATTTAAGCACAATAAAAAAGCAATGATGAGTGATGAAAAGTGATCTGAAAATGCTTCCTGTTGTCAGTTCTTCACTGCTGCACTTGAATGCACCAATAGGAAGCATTTTCAGATCACTTTGCACTTTTTATTATGCTTAGATGCTAAAATTATGTAACTTTGAAAAAATCCTGAATTTTGACTTTTCTGGTACGCCATTGATTTTAATGGCGTACCAGAAACCAATGGCGGTCTGGAAGGTAGGAAATTTTTTTTTTTTTAAATTCACCATTCCAGTAGTATGCTTTGGGAAATGATCATGCCTGGGCTTTAGCAATGTTTTACTGGGGCAGTAGACCGGCCCGATTTGTAAAGAACCCCCAAAACATTCCTATTGTGCCAGTTTTTGTTTGCAAATAATTTTACATTCTTTGCTCCACTGAACACATTTTAGTTGGTCAAACTCCGGAGGACAAGTGAAGGTATCATTGGAAAGCTCCTTTTTAATTTGTTCAGTTGTACGTCTGTTACGTTATGTGTGGTCATTGTTAGTTGGTTTAAAGTTTTGTTAGTGGGAGGAGTTATGCAAGGGTTCATGGTTGGTTGTTACCGTCATGATGGCTGACAACAGAAAGTATGACAGCGGAGCGCAGAAAACAAAGGAAGAAAGAAAAAGATGAACATGAGAAAGAGGTGCTAAAAATATGATGGCATATTAGAGCCATATGGAAAGAAAAACAAAAAAACAAAAACGAGGGAGCATTATTTTGAGTTTTTAAACTCGCAAATTTGCGAGTTTAAAAACATGCAAATTTCCCGGTTTAAAATCTCAATAAAAAGTCTGTATGCTGTCTGTATACAGTATGTATGATAATTCGTTGATTTTGCACTAAAAGCACAATTTTCTTTATTGCTAAATCCAATGGAAAAGTATAATTTAATAAGGTCATGTACTTTTAATGCAGACAGTCACAACATAATTTGCCAGTTTTAAAAGTCAGTATGCTTATGATAATGCATGATATTGCACTAAAAGCACAAGTANTGCCAGTTTTAAAAGTCAGTATGCTTATGATAATGCATGATATTGCACTAAAAGCACAAGTATTTCCTTATTGTTAAATCCAATAGAAAAGTATAATTTAATAAGGTAATGTGCAGGCATAGTCATAATGTGAGACTGTTAATTCCGATTCCCCATTTCTCCTTATTTTTCTGAGTTTTAAAAACTCCAAATTTAATNGACTGTTAATTCCGATTCCCCATTTCTCCTTATTTTTCTGAGTTTTAAAAACTCCAAATTTAATAAAGTATAATTTAATGAGGTCGATACTGCAGGCATAGTCACAACATAAGGTGGTGATTCCCCCTTATTATTTTTTGAATTTAAAAAGTGGCAAATTTGCTAGTGAAAATGGCAAATATATGAGTTTTTAAACATGCAAATTTGCCAGTTTAAAGACTCAAAATAATGCCCCCTTTTTTTTTTTTTTTTTTNAAAAAAAAAAAAAAAAAGCGATGATGCAGTAACAGGACCATCAACTTTGCGACAGTATCAAACTGAAATTAGACAATTTCTAAAGTGGAGAACTCAAGTTTGTTATTCCCGGCGACAAAGGCTTCAGAGCTAAAAGTCAAATGGCCACTACTACTGTTCAGGATCCATACCAATCCTGCTCCCAGTATGCTCCCTGCACCCAGTATGCATGGACTGACCATGCATACTGGGTGAAGAAAGGACTGGAGGCATGCCAAAATAAGGATGCTAATATTAAAGCTTCTGAACGCTCAGACAAACAACAGAAATGTTTTTTTCTCCAAATTCCATTTCAAATGCAAGCTCGTAAATGGGGAGTAGGCTACATCTCAAGACAGTGGCTTTTATAGTCTCCATACCGGATGTGTGTTTTGTTTTGCTTGTTGCATCTTCAGCGATGATAAGTGTCAGTCCTGCTGACCTACATTATGCTAGCATCCAGCAGCAGGAGAATAGACACAGGACTGGAAAAACAGAGTCAGAATGTGTCTACTGGACCCAAGTTTTGAGAAGAGTGATGGCAGTTGTTAAGTTTTTGGCAGAGCGGGGATTAGCTGTCCTTGGCTCCAGTGACATTTTAGGCAGGACTGATAATGGCAACTTCATGGGCATTCTCCAGTTGCTAAGCCCATTTTTGAAGTCTCATAGAGAAATTTGGAAATGCAGGAACAGGGACCCCTTCATATCTTTCCACAAAAATATGTAATAATTTATTTGAACTAATGGGAGATCGAGTTTTGCCCTAGATAGTCAAATCAAAATGGCCAAATACTTTTCAGTTAGTGTTGATACAAGCCCAGATGTTACACATGTGGATTAGATGACATTCATCTTACCTGATGGACACATTCAGGAGTGATCCTTAATGCTGCATTCACACGTTGACGGTAGAAAAACACCCAACCGTGATGGCAGCAGAACGCATCGCCAGACAGGCAACAACCGGGAATTGCCATGGCAATTGGCAATAGTGAATTGATATTGGCAGAATGCAATAGGGAAACAATATTGGAGGATGCAATAGCGTTTTATAATTTTGCACAGTGTTTTATAAACCAAGGAAAGCTCTGGCTCTGGCCTTTTTATGTGCTCGTTTGACGAACCGACAGAAAAGGCAGACAGACGCATGTGAGTTCAACCCATTTTACAGGAGCGTAACTGCTGGAAAAAAAACATCCATTGGCTAAATTCAAGAAATGAGGATGAATGAAGATAGATAAAGAAATATTTCAGACTGTTGACAACTCAGCTGTCCATCTTTGACTCAAAAATATCAACATCCAGTTTGTTTTTGCAGCGGAAAAAGTTGAAAATTTTTAACTTTTGACAGCACCTTCCGTCTGGCTGCAGGGTGTGCTGCTCTCACCACCAGGGGCAGCAGAGTTTTCTGTCCTCTCATTAGGTGCATTTCCATCCAACAATTTTTATGCAAAATTTTGAATATGTGCATTAGAAAGCCTGGATGGAAACACCAGTAATTCGCATTAACTCCAAAATGTGCATTAAAAATTTAAGCGCTTGGCAGAGGTGGATCAACTGATGATTTGCATAAGACAAAATACGAATAAAGTGGATGGAAACACTTTATTCACATTAAGATGAGGACATGACGTGCGCTGCCTGGTGAGCGCGCACGTGTGCGCACACACACTTCAGGTACTTGTTAACAAGCGCCTGCAGAACAATAGATCCATTATTCATTATATCTGAAAAAGGTATAAATTTTTCACAAATAACGTGACACGCCACGTAAATGATTGTTTTACCCACACAAAAGTTTCACGCACCAGCTACACGTGACCGTGGCAACACGCTGTCAGGCGTTTGTTGGCTGCATTTAATAAAGACTTGTATAACTGCTTATGGACTGTAATAAGTATTCTTCCCACATCAAGGGTTTAATTTAAACTCTCCATGCTGTGTGTTTTGCTGTGGATTTGTTTATGTAGAATGACATCACCGTCTGAGATAATTCACATAAATGCGAATAAGCTGGATGGAAACACACCAATTGAAAAGAATGGAACAAACGGTTTTCCGTCTACCACATACGGTCAACATGCGGATGCAGCTTAAGACTTCTGCCCATTGAGAGCCACACAGGAAGCTTTATGTGAGTCTGACTCCAGGTTTTAAAAGAGATGAATATTGACATTACCAGCTGCAGGGGACAATGCTATGACAATGCTGCTAATATGGCTGGAGTATATAAAGGCTTGCTAGCCCGCATCAAAGAGATCAATCCACTAGTGGAGTGGGTCCATGTGCAGCACATATGTTGAATCTAGTTGGAGTCAACAACCCTGTTGCTTTGAGACAGCAGATTTTTTCCATTTTGTGCAAAATTTATTCAACTTCTGCTCCAAGTCAACTGTGGTGACTGCAGGACTGCAAAAAAAAAAAAAAAAAAAAAAAAAAAACTGCAAACAAATGCATTGAAACTTTGAAGTCCCTCTGCAATACGGTATTGCAATCAAATAGCCAGTGCCCAAAGTCTTTCTTTTAGGGAGAGCCCAAAATTTCCTCTAGGCCAATCCGGCCCTGAAAATGATTGTCACTAACATTACATGTATGAAAATTGAATATATTAGGCTGAAACACGTAAGATGGCCGGTATGGTCCTTTAACTATCCCTGTACCCTAAACTTAAACTTGTCTTAATTCTAGCCGTGACACTTTAACCTTCCGTGACACTTTAACCAAGCCCTAATTCTAAAATAGCTCCATGATGAAGTGAATACTGACCACAGCGTCCTCACTCTGAAGATCTAGAACACACACACACACACACACACACACACACACACACACACACACACACAAGAGCACAGGCAGGATTAATGACTGCAGCACTCAAAGCGGTTGTGTATCCTTGCATCTGTTTGATTAGCGTTGAATTATTGAGACATACACAGCGAGTGTTTGGTTTAGGTTTTGGGGGGATTGAACCACAGAGGGGTTAGCCTCCATTTTTACTCACTGGATCTCAGTTTTGCCTGGCACCTGATTGTCCGTTTTTTGTTTTTTTTTTCTACCTGTCTTGGAACTGAGAGTNTTTGCCTGGCACCTGATTGTCCGTTTTTTGTTTTTTTTTTCTACCTGTCTTGGAACTGAGAGTGAGTTTGTGTCATCAAATTTATCAGCCTTCAATCGGTTATGAACATACAGTCTGTATGAACAGTTTGAGGTATTGCAATACTGTCAAAATGTAATTCCCTATTAGTAGAAAGTTTAAAAATATATTTATACCTATACCCAAACATTTTCATTTCTGTTTAACAATGCCATAGATGTGGAAAAGGGCAAAGATAGGATTAATAGTGCTTTGTACAACGTGATTAGACTGGACCTCTCCATACTGCTCACAGAGCCTTTTCTTCTCTTTCTCCATCTCTCATTCGCTTTATCGCCGCCTCTCTCTCTCTCTCTCTCTCTCTCCTCTTTTTTCTCACATTCTTTCCTTCAGAGACGAGAAGGCTGCACATTAATGAGTCAATGTGGAGCTGTATTATGTTTAATTAGGTAGTTTATATAATGAGGTGTTCATTTCTAATGGAGGGACATGCTGTGAGCAGCACATCTGCAAGAATAACTCAGGCAATCAGCAGCATGAGGACCCATGGAACTGCAAATGAGACTTACTTACTCAGAAATGAATTATGTCTCAGTGCCTTTCCCAAAGCCCATTAATTAAATCCACTGGCATCAAGGTCTTTTTCTTAATTTCATGTACCATTAGCATAATAAACACAATTTGAGTTAGCACAATGTGATCAGTTTAATGGATGCTATTTATTTTACTTTATTATTTAAAGCTCCGGTAATGGGGGGAAGAAACATAAATATATCTCTATGGCTGCCGCTATGAAAAAAACTCCCATCAGCCCTGGCGTCAATGCAGATGCCGGTTTGAGTGTCTGCATACATTTGGTGAGGCCGGTGTTACCCCTTTTTGAATGTGAAGAGAGGAGAGGTGTTGGATGGCTGTAATCTTACGGTGCTGGACTGGACTGGTTCAGTCTAAACTTGGACCAGGTTTCACATTCATTAAAAATGGGCCTGCGGTCTTATATGTCACAATTTCCTTACTCATAGTGTTCTGAGGTGTATGTATTTCATTGCATATTTTTCCTGTTAAGTGAGAAGTGTGAGAAAAGAATTAGGATTTGGAGGCATATATACACAGGGAGTGTTTGAGGTGTAAGTGCAATCTAGAGCAGCAGAAACCCATGCACCTTCATTAAAACAATACAAGGATTTAATGTATGGTCGTGAATCTGTTCTGACCTTAAAGCAATACCCTCGAGGTGAGATATGATTAGTGTTATTGTTGAGGACAGGTACATCATTATCTCAGTGTACCTCTACCATTGCCAAGTTGCACAGCAATGCTCCATCCCCTGACTTGGGCACTGGCACAAGATATAATCTCTTCTCAGCAGCAGAAATGCACTTAATCATCTATTCAGGTTTCAGGGAGTGCCCCTGAGTGCTCTCTGTCGACTCCAGCTACGACTGCTCCACACAAATCTGCAGCAATGTTTTAAGTTCCCAAATTAATTGCCTAATGGATTAGGAGGTATGGGGTGTCCTACTTTTCTTGGATGGAGCAAGGAATTAAATTGGGCCAGGTGAGGGCAAGGAGAAACTGTACTCCAGGAGAATGTTTTTTTTTTTTTTTTTAAAGGTAGAATGTATTCAGATAGAATACATCTTTTATTGCCCCAAATACCACGACACCTCCTTCTGCAACCCTCATTGGCATTCATATGTTCATTAAACAGGGAGGCAGTCAGTACTTTTACATGCACACTGTACTCCAATTATTATCTGTGCTGAGATTAAGGCAAAAATGCACAGGAGTCATATACATGGATGAAATTAACAGAGAATTGCTGAATGACTTGTTGTTAATGGGATTATGAGAGAAAGTACACCAGGAGAGGAAATGCTTGAGCAGAATGATTGTAAGCCAGTGGAGCATTTGCATGCTTGAGTAAATTGAGTTGAAATCACAAGGTTTGTTAGAGTACTGACATTGATTTATGCTCATTTCAATTGAGTAATGTTGTTTACATGATATTAAAAAAAAAAAGTGACACATTGCATTACTCGGCTTAGAATTAAAGTTTTACCACACATATAAGTGTACTAAATGTAAACTGCCTTGAAAAAAAAGAATTACACCTTAAAGTAGAGTGGACCGTGATCAGGATCCGGACCAAAATACAATTTAATTCAGATCTGGACTGAACCAAAATATAATTTCCAAACAAAAATTTTCCCATAACCTGGCTGCCTTTTATTTATTTGTCTTTATGTCAGTGCTTCTTCTCACAATGGAAGTCTGATTTTGAAGGAATGTAGTCTGTTTAGCGGATTTTGACGAAAAAAAGAAAATGGAGAGTCGGCTACAGCAAGCTGGCTTTTGTGGATATTGTGAATAATTTAAGGTGGTGTATTTGATTAAGGCATGTTAATTTAAAAGGATTTTGAGTTTTATTTTGTTATGTAACTTTGATGGCTAATGTGTTGCACTGTGGTTACCAATTAAGGGCTGTAGGTAGGTAAGCATAATAGCTATCAAGTATTTATGCTAATTAACTTGTTGAGCCTGTTATAATGCTACGGTTGTGATAAGGCTGCATTATTTATTTCCCTTTGTTGTTATGCTTTATGAGCTCTCATGTTAATGCTTGCAAATAAGAAGCACAGGTTCAGTTTAATTGAACCATGAGAAATGCTTGCTGTGCATATCATTAGTACTTTTTGGAAGTTAAATACCGTTCACTTGAGTACTCCTATAATAGTTTATTATGATTTTTTTACATACCGTACATAACCAAAGAGATACAAGACAACAGGTCTGCACGTCACATCCACACAGACATCACAGACTTGTGTGTTGCTCCCATTGAAAGAAATCGGAGCTTGAGAACACGTTATATAACCTGAAGTCTTTAAAATAGAATCGCATTTTGAACAATCTAACTGACCAGCTGTCAGCCTGTTACTTTGGCATACTTCATCATAATGGACATTAAAGTGGAGTGATTGAAGGAGAACTGCTCCATGTGTCAAGTGTTGAGTGAAAAACACGACACCCAAACCCATTAGTGTCCTCCAGAGAGACAATGCCCAGAACTCCCCCTCCTCCACCGCTGCAGACTCAGGGTGCTGTTTCTGACAAGACAGACTTTCTGCTCCAGATAAAAGGCTCCATGATTAGCCCGGGGTTCAACTGTGCTCCATTCCAGCTTCACTTTTTTTTTTTTTGNTTTTTTTTTTTTTGTAAATTGAGAACTTAAAATGATGTCAAAATCTGGTATCGTGTCAACGTCTGGTATAATGAAAGTGACTTTACAATAGATCTAAGAAACTTGGGAAATCACCCAAATATATTTTTGCTGAAAGACATTTTTTTATTGAAAATGATGAGATATATACACTCAGATTCTTCAGTCTTATTTTGTGGGATTTTGATGAGCAGTTTTAATAGCTCTCTGTTCCGTTTGAGTAAACTCCACTTTGATGATCATTTTGCTACAGCTATCATTATGGATTATTTTGGCCATAAAGTCTCTAGGTGTGTCTGTTGAGAAATATGGATGTTTCTGATAGCATGTATGGAATTTAAATCATTTTGAGTGAGTTGAGGTTGGTTAACCTGCAGACCCTCTATGCTAAAGGACTCCATTTGGTTATGCTGGTTTTCTTACTTTAGCGTTCATGTTGTTTTCTGACACATAAAAAGGCTCTGTGAGAATCAATAGCAGAGTTACGTGCTTATATTACCCTGAGAGTCCTGCTGGTCACTGAGTGGCGCCATGAGCTCATGGCTAATGACTGGAGATCGATGGCCAGAAACTTCACTGTGGTTTGTTTCAGTGTTATGTTTGCCATACAATGGCTGATGCTCCACCGCTGACACGGTTCACCCCAGGGACAAAAACCAACCTCTGCAAATACATTTGCTGATAGTGGTTTCAGTTACTCATTACATTTTCAAATATATGACAAAGACAGATCTCTTATTGTGTTTGTGAAACAAGACAGCTGTATCAGCTGTAAGAATACCAGTAAAGTTACCCAGCATGCCATTAAGCAACGTCATTCTAAGCATCTGGCAGCCATCAGAAATAGAGCACCCTCCACAAATATTGGCAAATAAATATTGGTAAATAAAAGCAAAATAGGATGCGGAAAAAATGTATTTATGCTTATCCTTTTGATCTTTCATTCAAAATATTAACAACAATATAACCTTTAATTAAAGTGAAATAATTGAAAGGAAAAATACATTCATATCATGAATTAAACATTTTTCTTAATGGGCCTGGAAGAGGATGTGTGTGTGTATATTGACTCCATGTAGAGTGAAGATGATGGTTCGAGTGGCCAAATAAGCTCCAAGGATCACAGCTGGAGAAGTGCAGATGTTAGTTGAGTTTTGGGGTCAGACAGCCTCCAAAACTATGATCAGACATCAACAGATCGATTGAGAAAATATTTGTTTTATAATAAGAATTTCTTTTTCCTTTTAATTTATGTTTTTAATGTCTTGAATGAAAGATCAAGAGGATGAACAATAACGATGTTTTTTTTTTTTTTTTTTTNTTTTTTTTTTTTTTTTTCCCCACAGCCCATTTTGCTTTTATTTACCGAGGTTTTCAATATTAGTGGAGGGCACTGTGAAAAACAAAAAAAATCCTGGATTTGCACCAAGATCTGAATCAGCACTAAATTTAATGGGTTCCTTCCCTGGGCCATCCTGTCACCATGTTTTGCCAAAATCACTTCAGAACTTTTTGAGACACCCTGCTAACAACCAGTCAACAAACCAACCATCCAAACAATCAACTAGCCAAGCAACCAACCAACCAGCCCAGCAGCCAACTAACCAACCAACCAGCAAACCAGCCAACCAACCAGCCAGCCAATCAACCAACCAACCAACCAGCCAGAAAACCAGCCAAGCAACCAACCAGCCAATCAACCAGACAGCCAAGAAACTATTCAGCCAGCCAAGCAACGAACCAGCCAGCTAACCAACCAACCAACCAACCAACCAACCAAACCAACCAACCAGCCAGCCAGCCAGCCAACAAACCAACCAGCCAGCCAACCAGTCAACAAACCAACCAGCCAGCCAACCAGCCAGCCAACCAGTCAACAAACCAACCAGCCAGCCAACCAGCCAGCCAAGAAACAACCAACCAACCAACCAGCCAGCCAGTCAACCAACCAACCAACCAATCAACCAGCCAGCCAAGAAACAACCAACCAATCAACCAGCCAGCCAAGCAACCAACTAGCCAATCAAACAACAAACCAACCGACCAACGAACACTCAGGTGGCAACATAACCTCGTTGGTAGAGGTTATAACAACAATATCAAGTCTTTTTATTTTGAGAGTAATGTTGTTTTGCTATATTGTCTTTTGATTATACAATAAGTAAAAACAAATAATTTGATGAAGGCAAAAGTAAGTGTGTTTGAGATAGTTATGGATTGTTTTCCACCAAATACTACATATATCATACTGTGGCATTTTGAAAACCAAGAGCCCTGCACCATAATACAAACTGTGACATTTCTGAACCATTACACCCCTGATAAGTCTTTTTTGTAGATAAGTCTGTTTTTAAGTAATTAAATAAGTCAAAATAAAATTAATAATAATGACATTAGGAGCATCCACTAATAAAACGACTGAAAAAAGTGTACAAAAATTGGTGCGCATCAATTAATTTGATGGATTTCCTCTTTGTAACTGCTCTTGTGCTCTCTTACAGTCAATGATGTCTCCCTCAGCAGTGAAAGATTGAAAATGACTCCCAGTGCCACCATGAGATGCTGTGGTTTCAGGCTCGGAGCCCACATTCAGACAGGGGCTCATCCTGTCCATTTTTTCAAATATAGACTTATTATTACCTTCCCACAATAAATTGCTCTGGAGGGCTGGGGAAATGCTGCTCTCTGTTTCTGTAACAGTGGCATCTCAGATATCATTAGGAAAGTACTATGCAGGGGGACAGCAGATCAATGGATTCCACCACAGAAGCATTAGTACTCTCTGCGTAGATCAGTTTACTGAACAACAACACCGCCTCTGCGTCTCTTACTGGAAACAATTGATGCATTGTTGCCGTGAAATTAATCCCCCCGAATTCATAACCCCAATCAGATATTCAATTGGCACTACCCAAAATAATTGCATGGATGCTTACAAATGAGAAACAAATTCCATTCTGAGGCCGAAGCAAAAGCTGCCCATTCAGTATCACAAGCGCTTTGTCATCGAAATAAAACAGTCGGAACATTTCATTTGGATTTGATTTAATCTGAGATTCATAATAAAAACCATTTTAATCAAGTACAGCTAATTTAGACTCTTTCCAGATCTGTGGAGAAACACAGCATGTCTGCTTGTCTGTGTTAGAATGTCACTAACTGTTAGTGAATGGATTTGGATGGTGATGATTTCCCGGAGAAATATTGAATTCTCTGCAATCCAAACATGATCGACATGTTGGGTCTCAACAGGCCTCAGCAGAACGCACTCGCCACTCACAATCGACATGCTGAAATTCAAGCCTAATATCATCCGATGAGTTTCTATCGTCAATTATGCAGCAGACATTTATTTAAAACAGGTCCAAACTATAATAGCAAATACCTTCAAATGTTGTTACATTAAGATTTCAAGTCAAGGAATGTTTTTTATCAATTCTGCCAACATTTTTATGTAGCAGTTATCAATAGTTCTATAATTCTAAGGAGGAGCAATTGAGGGACTGGCTACAGTGCTACTGCTCACTACTGTCACTTGATTTTAATGAGGCTGAAACTTACAGTACTTCTTATTTACCAGCTTCTTATCTGACCTTTCTGGCCCACCTTAAAAATGGCGTAACACCTGTAGAGGGCAGTTTAGTCATTTTGAACCCTATTTCCTGTACAGAAAATGCAACAACTAAAAGCCATGAAATGAGGGAACTGGATAAACAGTAGCTTTTCATTTGTAAATGAAATGTTATTCAAAATATTCAAATCTGTTTTCAATGGCTCCCAGTCCAGGACTTAAAATGAAGAGTGATTTCTCTTTTCTGTTTGAAAATGCACTCCCACTTAGGCCCCAGTCATACGCAACGTGAATTTCATCCACACATCCTCATGAATATTGAATCGGGGCTCTGAAAATCGAATCGAATCAAATCGGGAGGTCAGCATCGGTATCCAGCTGTAATGCGTAACACGAAAGTGTACCAGCAGATATCGGCCAAAACTCTCCACAGGGTTGATCACAAAGTCTCTCAAAGCAGCGCTGAGAAAACACGAAAAACAAGATATGAAAGAATGAAGGACCACAACAGCAGAAGTGGATCAAGTTTTATGTGACTATTACACACAAATTGTGCACACAAAAAAATCAAAAAAATCAAAATGAAAACACAATTGCAGCACATACATAGCTAATTCAAACCAGTGTCCACCCCACCTTTCAATAGAAACAAAACCTGAGCTTTGTATTGCAAATGGAAATGTCTCATTTGTGTACAGCTGAATATAGTTGAGTAGGACTCACCAAGGAGCGGAAAGACAACTTGTGATTAACATTTTTACTGCAGTTTGATTGCTTCTTGCAATCTGAAGCCTACAGTAATGAGCAGTTTATTTATATGGGTGCATTTAGCAAGAATGAGAATCACAGTCATAGAGCATCCTAACAATCAGTCTGTTTTGTGCTGAATCTCGCATAATGCCATTCCCAGGGAAATACTTTTTCTTTTTTTTTTTTTACTCGGAAGCCCTTGAAATCTTAAGTCGCATCTACTGCAGGGGACAATAAATATTTCAGAGAGGTTGTATCAGTTAAGTGACATGGTCACAATGAGAGAAGCTTGCAGTCTGAATTAAAGATGTGCTCTGTACAAATGCTGTGGCCACATTAGATTAGCCACAACCTGTAATCTGTCACTTAGCTGCAGCATGCCTTGCTGTTTGAACTGATGTAAACTGCTGCTGTCTGGGCACAGAGCTGGGGAATGTAATGGGGATTCATTGATCCGCTGGTCTTTAGCTGATTGAGTTAGATAATTAAAAAGCCTCTTGTATCAGTTCCATTAAGGATTGTTTGTGTTGCTTTTTTGTTCTTGAACAGCAAAACTTAGAGCTCCGGAGAGCTGAAACTTAACTTTGTCTATTTGGCCCATTAATTCTTGTTTGATTTATTTATTTTTTTCAATTTAGATCATACATTTTTTTAAGATCGCTGTCGCTTTTGTGAGTCAGACAAAGCACAAAATAAAGTGACCTTCATAACCTCTATTATGTGGAGATATATCATCATGGTTTATAGCAAAACAGGATCTGAAGAAATAAAAAGTGTAATTTAGATACAAGTGTGATGTGCTGAGATCACACTTATCCCTCCACGCAGGATCTGAAATGGCTGTGCTATCCTGGAGTGTGCAGGCTGAGGTCTGCTTTGTACCTCTTTCAGCAGGCCAACTGTCCTCTGCTGTCACAAGAAGCCACGCCAGGCCTCCTCAGCAATGACTATGATGTCTGCGGCAATGCTGAAAATAGCCATGCTGAGCTCATTAGCAGATTAGGTGTTGCAATGAATCTGTGTGGTTAGAGCTCCACAGCCTGATATTGTTCCTCCAGGATGGCAATTACAGCTGATTGACATGTTGGCACATGGGGATGGAGGGGTGGAGCCTGAGGCTCATGCCTATGGAGGGGGTCCACATGAAGGGCAAAAGAGTCTCTCCTACATCATGTCTCACCAACACAATCCATGTCGCTAGCATCACATGATCTGTAAGTCACAATTTACTTTGCAACACCAGAAATAAGTACTGACACAGTTAAAATGAGCTGTAGATTCCGTCTTCTATACAGTTCAGAATTTAAAACGATGCACATCCACTCAGTTCAGTTGGTGACACTAAAGATCATGTGATACTTTGCTCTGTCATATTCAGATCTGGGCTGAAAGCCAACTGCAGAATTGAGATTCCCTTTGTAGTGTGCTACCTGCAGGTTTCATCTGGTTGTTGGCTTAATTAGTGACCATGCCTTAATTTCCTTGCTTGCCTGGACACAGTGGCACTGGCGAGAAGGATTTCTAGTTGTAATTTCAGCCAGTTCTCCCCTTTTGATCAAGGATGCCGTTCCCTCTCTGGGGCTTTCCATCATGGCCGCTAATCAAATAAGTTTGCCCTTTTAAATGAATGTTGTATGTGATTCCAACTGACCTCCCTCCCTTTGAAAGAGAACCATTGTAAGCTGCAATCAACGGACTCCCTCTTTTAAATTTTACCGTTTGATGTGGTGTTCTTTCCCAATGCTGTTTTTGCCAATTTCAAAGAAACACTGAAGCCAAATTTCATTAAATCAGATCAGGTAGAATCAGATAATTTAAGCAATTATTCAAACATACATACATCTATGAACTGCACATGATGTGTATGTTTTGTAAAACGGGGCTGCAAACATATTTACTGTATATCTGTAATGCATGAATGCTCACAACTAAAGCAGCAATAATAATAATAATAATAATAATAATAATAATAATAATAATAATAAACATATGTTCAATCCATTTTCTANAATAATAATAATAATAATAATAATAATAATAATAATAATAATAAACATATGTTCAATCCATTTTCTACCTCACAAACCTTTTAAAGGTTTTGGAACCTTTTTTTCATAATAATTTCTAACTGCTGCTTTTTTCCCCATCAACTTTATCAACAAGACTTTGAAATATAGAAAATGAGAATATACAATAAATAAACTCAGGTGTTAACTATACGGTCATATAAGGAAGTCTCGATAATTAATTAAAGAAGGACAAGTAAAATGAAGAAAAAATAATAATTTAGTTAAATAAATAATAAATATATGACAAGGATTAAAAGAATACACACAGAAGTGAACTTAAGATTGGGGCTAGCTTGAAATATTTAATCATATCAGCACAATAATAAAAAGCATTTGTGGTTATTCTGAAGCTTTAGAGAACTCACAATAAACTGAGAGGATTTGTCTTTATGTTAGAAAACAATTAATGATATCTTTTATAGTGAAATTGTGAGAGATATTAATAAAATTGAAAATATAGGTTTGCAAGAGCTTGCCACAACTTTTGCATAATTTTACATTGAAAGAAAAGATGAGATATGGTTTGGTTTTGAAACCTTTGTTCACATCACTGTTTACATCCATAGTTTGGTTTGCTCTTCTTCATTTCCTTTATTAATGAATTACTGCCTATTAGAGATCATTACTGCCACCAACTGTTATGATGTGGAATTGTATGAACCTGCTGTTGCTTCCCTGTCATTGGTTAGACTACTATTCAACACATGCCTGTTCGGAATGGGCTGGATTTTATGGAATGTGCCACAGCCTGCCATAATTTTGTTCAGCACGTCCTTGTGACCTGGCTTTGTTTGCAGTGCCGGTTCAAAACGTTTGGAACAACAAAATGAACAACGGAACAGGCCGGGCTTTATAGTGTGCACCACTTTTGCCTTCATACAAAGCTGGAACTTCATAAACTCTTCCAACTCCATTTCCCTTCAGATTCAACATTAGCATAGGTGTATATGGTGGCTAACAACAGTAGCAGCATGGCACAGTTAGTGTTTGGTGGCTAACCACCAGTGGCGGGCCGTGCATTTTACACCTAGGCCTTCAATGCGATCCTCCCACAATTAAACCACCTTCTAATAACCTCACCATGACACTAGGGCTATATGCTGCTGTTATTAGATGTAACCAGCCCATATTCACAGTAACCTTTATCGAGTGGAATAAAGTGATTTGATACAAGGATCAACACCTATGTCAGTTACAACACACTAACTGCAGAGACATGAATAGGATGTAGCATTATTACGCATTATGACAGGATGCTGCATCACATATAAACATGGCATAGCCTAAATCAGTTTCCTTACCAACTCGAATCAAACTCGAAATCTGATTGGTTAAAATATATGACAATCAACAACATCGTCCCATTTGCTTGAATAGCAGAGGGGATTCATTCCAGATTCTGAAAGCCTCAGGCTAGATTTTTTTTACCCGGAGACAGCACAATTGGAAAAACTGATTGGATAAAAGCTCTAATTTATATGAGCTGCGCTGGAAGCAGCGAAACTGAGGGAGAGAGTACCGTAGTGATGAAATGACATTAATAACAAAACTGATGGGAACAAACTTTGTAAAATACATATAGCATTAATTAAAATATTAAATTATAATAACATAATTTGATGATTCTGACAATTTCTAAGCCAGCAGAGAAGGTCTTGCTGGCCCTGACCGCACACCACTGCTAACCACAGTAGCACATGGCTATCTTAGGTTAGCAGCATGGCTATCTTAGGTTAGCAACGCTAGCTATTGTGGTTTGCTAACAATAGCATTATCTCCTGGTAGCATTGTTAGCTATTGTTAGTTCCAGCACAACATAAAGTTGAACTTTCAATATAGCGAAACATAACTACTTTTTACCTGTACAGCGCCATCAAAACAATTTCAACTTCTCAAACAACTTCTGCACATCCTCATGAGCTAGCTTTGTTTGCTGTACATGGTGGGGTTGAGACGGTGACACTGGACCGAAGCATATGCTGCCGCACGGACTACTTTTTACCAGCACAGCTCAAAGAACCGCTCATCCAAACAACTTCTCATGAGACACTGCATGTCCTGAGCAATAAACCTGCTGAATTTCAACTTCATGCAGTGCTGGATTCTAGAGATATTGATGCCACAGACAGACAGACAGAGATTCTGTCTTTATAGTTAGATATGTTAGATGTGCTGTCTTTGAGGTAAATAACAGTTTTACACATCAAATCAGGCAAGTTTACAAGCTTACCAACACAGTAACTGATGAGGTGATTCCCATCTAGTAAGAAAACTTTAAAAGGGGCTTAATTATCCCCATTAGCATAATTTAGCTCTGCATGGAGACAGGCTTAGCTGATCGAATTTGAGCTATTATACAGTACATTTCCAAGAAAATCTTCATGACAGAAAGGCAGATCAATTATTTTGTGAATCTAATTGTTCATTTGTTGCCATTTACATAACGCATTTTACTTGCTGACCTCTGCAGATGGCAGAAATGTGCACAGGGACCTGCTTAACAAAATACAAATAAATATAATAAATAAATAAATAAAATTAAAAAATAAATCAAAATTACATTTTAAGGAGCATACAGTAATTGTAATTGTATCCACACGTGATGCAGTGCTTCTAAAAAAACATTTGAAATAAACCTTCACTGAAGTCCAGGATGTGGGTGGAGCAGATTTTAAATGTTTCTGTCACAGCATGCATATATGAAAACACACATATCTTAGAAAATGTATACACAATATTTCACTAAACTGAGGAGTTAATCTATTATAATAACATCAAAAGCGAAGACCTTGGACTGTCAGAGAATTAGGACTCACAAATATAAGCTTTATGCCCATTTACACCCATTAATAAAATTATTTGAATCAGAGTTGCAATTTACCATAAATGGTACCTGCACCTGGAATGTGGATAGTAACAGCCTACACACACACACACATACACACAAAAATATTTTAAAAATGGATGATGATCATCCATAGCACAAGGAGGAAGGCTGAGCTTCAATAGTGTAACGTCCTGCCTACTGTGATCTGATTACGAAGCAGGAAGGAACGGGATAATGAGATTGAATGTTAACTCAGGGTGTAGAAGAGTTTAGGTGCAATTTTATCAGCGGATAAAATTGTTCAAAGTGAAGATCACTGTCAATCCAAAAGGCTTCTTCAGTTCAAACTAATGGGGGGAAAGCTAATGGCATTTATCCCCATGAGGTGGGCCCTTCCACACTGGCATGTGGATGTAGTTGAAGACAGGGACTCCTAAACCTATAAACACATCTGTGTTATCTCCAGGCCCCACTGGGCAGGTGGAAATGTGGGTTGGTGGTAATACCCCACAGGGTGACGGAGATCACCCTATCACCCTTCAGACAGATTAAGAGTTACAGATTTACAATTTTTCATGATCTCTGTGTTAAAATCTTTTTTTCTTAATCAAACAATTTCATTAATTCATAAGGAATGAAGTACATTTTACAGCTTAATCTGCCAAACAACCTGTCTGTGCTAGGTGGTTGACTGCTAGGTGGTTGCTATAGCATTCTAGATGGCTGCTAGTTTGTTTGTAGATACCTGCTATGGTATTTTGGGCGGTTGCTAGTTTGTAGATGCTTGCTGTGGCATTTTGGGTGGTTGCTAGTTTGTTTGTAGCTGCTTGCTATGGCATTTTGGGTGGTTGCTAGTTTGTTTGTAGATGTTTACTATGGCATTTTGGGTGGTTGCTAGTTTGTTTGTAGATGCCTGCTATGGCATTTTGGATGGTTGGCAGTTTGTAGATGCTTGCTATGGCATTTTGGGTGGTTGCTAGTTTGTTTCTATGGCATTTTGGGTGGTTGCCAGTTTGTTTGTAGATGCCTGCTATGGCATTTTGGGTGGTTGCCAGTTTGTTCGTAGATGCTATGGCATCTCAGGTGGTTGCCAGTTTGTTTGTAGATGCTTGTTATGGCATTTCAGGTGGTTGCCAGTTTGTTTGCAGATGCTTGCTATGGCATTTCGGGTGGTTGGCTAGTTTGTTTGTAGTTGCTTGCTGTGGCATTTTGGGTGGTTGCCAGTTTGTTAGATGCTTGCTATGGCATTTCGGGTGGTTGCCAGTTTGTTTGTAGATGCTTGTGTGGTGGCTAGGACATGCTACCAGAGTATGAGTAGATGGTTGCTAGAGTATGAGTAGGTGGTTGTGGTTGCTGAAGTGTTGGTAGGTGTTACGTTACTATGGCATTTTGGAGCAGTTTTTATGGTTTTGTTAAGTCGATGCTATGGTGTTCTGAGTGTTTGCGAGGGGGAAGTATATCACTCTGCTCAGATCAGTTCTATTTGTATTAATGCATCTGGTTTGATTTATCATGTTTTTCTAAGAGGAGATATGTGAAGACGCTAGATGGGAACTTTTATTGCAAAGGGAAACTTGATGAAATATCTTTGAATTGGATTGAAATAGAGTTAAATTGTTACATAATGTGTTTGCTACATTATGATGAATATGCTTTCAATTTATATTAAAACTCTAAGTGTGACATAATAGAACAGGCTAAATCCACTCGGTGCAAGCCCACATTTCTTTATTTGACTTTTATTGATGTAGATTTTGTGTCATCTACCATATAAGTACTTAAACCTGAATATGCCTTGGCCTTGGCCTTTATCATTTGATAAATGTTTTCCCTCTGAGTGCATGTCTAGTCCCCTTACAAGAATTGCATGGCTTTTACTAAAAGCCATCACACCAGGAAGTAATCTAATAATGAATCCAACAACACTTTACACACTGCCTGCCTTTGTAGCCCTAATATAAACAATGGAAGTGCAAGCATCTAGACCTCCTCTAATGGAGAACCGGAGCAGAGCATTCATTTAATCACCAGCTTTCTTTCAAAGCAAACTACCCAAGCGGCAGTGGATGAGAAGCTAATGACCCATGAGCAATAAGCAAGTGTTAGAGTGAATGTACCCTTGCAAAAAGAAAAAAAAAAAAGCTTTTACAGACCAGCTTATCAATACTTTAAGGGAAAGCATCTATGGCGTTTCCCCCTTTACTGGATTAGCTGTGTGATGTGTTCTGACAGTATGTTGTTAGTGATACTCCATTTGCTTTGTCTATCATCTTATTTTCCCCTGGTGATCCACAGAGCACCGTTATATTTCATAATTTGTTTTGCTATCAGGGCTGATTTGTAAATGTGCAAATTCTAATTAGCTATCACTACTTTTCTAATTTATTAAATATTAAATGATTCCTGCGCTGGAGTCTTTCTTCACATTCCCCAGATGGAATTTTGCGGTATGCAAATTCAATTGCCTTTTTAGATGTCAGAGGTTTTCAAATGTCCTGTTTTCTGAGTGAGGTTGTTTTCCCCTTGTTGTTTGCTCTTCTGTCCCCATGTCCTGCTTAACTTGATATTTATTCATCTCGGATCTCAGCTCTGTTTGGGTTTTCAACAGAAGTTACATAGTCTGTCAGGCTTTAGCTTCATTAGAGCTGCATTAATAACCCGCTTACCTTAAAGGATGCTTTACATTCTTTCTGTTAAGTTAACATGCTGGGTAGGACACAAACATGTTTGTTCACATACAGCCATCTTGATTTCTTTTCCATCAATAAACCAGGACTGTTTCACCCATAAAATCACAATTTAGCCACTTTCATGTCCTCATAGTGCTGCTCTTGATTCTTCCTCAGTCTTTTTGCATGTCTGCGCTTGCTCACTTTTATGCAATTTGAAATGGTTTTGAATGCTACTTTTATTGAGCTGCCAGACATTTATTGAATGCCCACTTATCCCGAGTGAACTTCAAACTAATTAAGTTTTAAGAAACACATCCATCAAGTTATTGAGGCGATTAATTTACTGTTGCTGTGTGTGAATCTGAATTTTTCCTCAGGATGATGCACGTAATTCTCACCTTCTTACATGTACGTTTTTACACAAACTGGGTCAAAAATTACACGGCATTAAAGGACCATACCACTCATTTTACATGTTTGAGCCTAATATATAAAATTTTCATACACATAAGGTTACATAAGGTTACACATAAGAAGAAGAAGAAGAAGACACATAAGGTTACTGACAATCATTTCCCAAAGCATGCTACTGGAAGAGTAAATTGCATTTTTTTTTCTTACCTTCCAGATCGCCATTGGTTTCAGTTCATTTTGGTACGCTATTAAAATCAACTTATTGATACTTGAAACATTCTTGGGATAGGTAATCCATCATCACCAACGAGAAGTGAATTCAGGTTTTTTTGAAGTTACGTAATTTTAGCATTTAAGTGCAATAAAAAATGACCGCTGCGTAAGGCTAAGGCTGTGTAACTATTAGCAGGCAAAGCACTGATTTTTAACATGGGTGTATCACTTGAAAGATTAAGAAGTTTTGCAAAATATCAGGAAAGCTGAAATATGGTTTTATCCTTTGGGAAATGATTGTCAGTAACATAATGTGTATGAAAATTGAATCTATTAGGCTCAAACATGCAAAATGGGTGGTATGATCCTTTAATGTTATTGAATACATTATTATTATTATTGTTATTGTTGTTGTTAATAATAATAATAATAATAATAATAATAATAATAATAGTAATAATAATAATAATAATAATGATAGTAATAATAATAATAATAATAATAATAATAATAATAACAAATATTACACTAACACTACTGATTTCATGTAGGTACAAAATTATAAAGTAAGGTTAGTAAATATAAAATGAATTGCATTCATTAAAAGTCTGCCAGTATCCTCTTCGTTGTGTTTATAGCATTAATTTGACAGAACAGAATTGCACACTAGAAAAGGAAATTTAGCAGAAAATCTTTATAAATATTCTAATTATGTTTGAAATGATGAGTGGTAACACTCCTTGTTGCTGTGTTTTCAAAACATGGCAAAGACCTAAAAGTATCCACAGTAGTTAGCAGCCAAGCCAAAATGTTACAACTCATTACCACAATTTTTCCCCCATTCCTAACTACACCTCCCTTCATTTTAGCTCCTAGCTCTCTCTGTTCTGCCTTCCCCTTTGCATAATAAAACCCCCACTCAATTTGTCATGAAATCCCTCATTTGCTGGATACTCAGAAAGGCAGATTATGCTTATTTTTCATTTTGGACAGTGGGAGATGGAGCCAGGTGTTTGGCAGCAGCAGAGTGTTCAGGTGTAACTGCCGGTGACGGGACATGACGAGCAGCTACAGATGAAGAATGAGGCGTGGAGGATTTTGGGAAGAAGGGCACCCCCCCCACGACCTGCTCCCTCAAGAATACCCCCACTGATCTAGATGAGGTAAAACTTTCTTCTGATTCAGTTCTTGCTGGAATCAGCGCCTGTTTCTTAATGAGCATGATAAAACCATATTGGAAATACATCTGTTAATCCGGGAGAAGAGAGAAACTCACTGCGCTTTGCTCAACAAGATTAATTCATGCCTCTTCACACAATAGTCATCTCATCCATAACAAGTCCAGTAGATCAGTGTGCTTTGGCTATACTCATTTTAACAGTGAACAGTATTATTGGCACAAATCCTGTAATATTCAGGGTTTTATGAGTGCCCTTTCTGCTTTGAGGACTTGATTACAGAACTGGATTACATACAACACATAGTGGGCGTACATAATGTTTGTTAATCAGGAGACCTGATCCAGTGACTCAGGCCACTCTGGGCTTCATAAAGTCTTTATATTTCTAAAGTGAAGTATAAACCATATTTTACTGTGCCATTTCTAGAATTGACTGTGATACTGTATTCTGTTTTTTTATTTATTTTTTTATGTTTTTGCATTAAAATCAGATTTTAGTTTCAATATGTTCAGATGCTCGCAGCGTGGGCTTAATATCATGAATAATAATGAAAATACAATGTTTGTTAAGCTTATGATGTTTCCTTTTTTCTAAAAGTAATGTTTCAATTCCATTTTTGTTTTTTGTAATGTCAAGAAGGTCTTAAAGGACCTTACCAGCCATTTTGTATGTTTGAGCCTAATATATTCATTTTTCATTCATGTAACGTTACTGACAATCATTTCTCAAAGTATACTACTGGAACAGTGAATTAGAAGTTTGTTTTTTTCTTGCCTTCCAGACCGCCATTGGTTTCAGTTCATTCTGGTACACTATTAAAATCAACTTGTTGATACTTGAAACGTTCTTAGGACAGGCAATCCATCATCGTAAACAAAACGTGTATTCAGGTTTTTTTTTTTTTTCAAAGTTACATAATTTTAGCGTTTAGGCACAATAAAAAGTGCGAAGTGATCTGAAAATGCTTGCTAGTGGTGCATTCAATTGCTGTAGTGAAGAACAGACAACAGGAAGCATTTTCAGATCACTCGATTATTAGGCTCAAACATGCAAAATGGCCAGTATGGTCCTTTAAGGCCAATTTATACTTTCTGTGTACACAAGGGACACTTGGGTCTGCTCAGACCAACGTGATATAAATTTTGTCATATCTGTTTATGTCAGAAGGTGTACTCATAGGTCTCTGTGCAGACATCCTCCCACCTCCAGTTTTTTGTGACCACGCAGACTTACAGTATATGCTACCCTACCTTCTCTTGTGCAATTGCGCATGTGGAACGTGTCCTCCAAGCAGATGCCAGAATGTGCATAAACAGAACCATGTACGCTGGCGGAGTCCGTGTCTGCTACTGTGCGCATACATGTCCGTTTGGAAGTATAAATTGGCCTTTAGGGAGAGATCATGATGCCACGAAAGCAGCATGAATTCACCTGTTAGTCTGGACACTTGCAGTGATGCAAGAGTGTAGAGATGGCTGAAAAAAACACCTATACCGTAGTTCAGGTGGATTGTTTTGAGTCAGTTCATTCAGAAATAACTGGATCAGTTCTTTCGGAGCAGTTTGTGGTTCAAACTTGGTCCAAACAGTTCTGAACCAACTGTGATGTGAAATAAAACCAGAGAAAACTCCAATGTCATGGTTAATATTTGATTTTCTCGTCACAAATCAAACAAATGTTGTGACAAGGTCGCAACATATCAAGCTTATATAACACACCTTGAAGTGTTGAAGGTTAGCATGCTGTGGTATGTGCATTCCGTTCTCCTGCATAACCGTCTGAAGGCTGAAAACCACATACTGCAATTCAGTTTTTTCTGTGTGAAAACAAACAGATCAAGGACAAATGCAGCTCTGCAGCAATTTAGTCGCTGATGTGAAACAAAAGCAAAAGAAGTACAGTCTATTCTTCCCTTCTCTGTCAGCTTCAGATGACCAAGATTCAATATATGACCATGTTGATTAATTGTAACCCTTTCTAAGCATTAGTCTGACTCTGGCTACACCTCTTTCATTAGTTATTGTGGGCAAAGACGCTAATGAGACAGAAGTGCTCAACAGGAGGTGCCAAACCAAATCTGTCTCTTTGTTTCATTTTTGCTTTGTCTTTCATTCGATCTCTATTGTTAGCATCCCTGCAGAGACTATTTAGGATAGTTAAGGTGTAGAATTTAACGCCCCATTAAATGATACTTTTATATTACTGTCAAACAATGTGCAACAACCGCTGAGGTGCTTTGAATAAATAAGTATTGCAGCCGAGACAAAAAAAATAAAAATAAATAATAATAATAATAACAATAATAAAGCCTACATTATCTCACAGTGCATCAGCATACATGCATATTCTAAGTTAAATTGCATGGCTTATTACAATTTGCACTACAAAACAAAAGATCATCAGCTTATTCTTGTTCCAAAGTTTTTGTCCAACTATACACATTTTAAAATGTGGAGACAACAATTAGATACATTATCATTGCTGCTGCCACCGTGGATGCAAAAGCTGTTCTGCATTACAACATAAAGTACACATTTGATATCACTTTGCTTGTTGCCCTTTTTAAGAGGAGTATGGGTGGGATCATCTTTATACTTCCTGCCATGTTTTACATCCACATCTTAAGGTTTGATCTCTCTACTGATCTCATTTTTATGGTAAAACTGGACCCATGCCTGCCAGCCAGCACATCATAGTGCACAGCCCCTATCATGTAAGCCCTGAATTGAAATATCCTCTGCTTGAAATATTGACTTTAATATTTCATTTAAACAATTCATGTAATCTTTTGATGTTAAATCCATACTCAATTTTGCAAAATATTATAGGAATATGCAGAAAGAGGATAGGAGGCATTATTATGTTTTTCTTTTCATGCAGAGAAATTACATTATATGGTTGTAACACCAATCTCCCCTGTGTTCTTTTTTAGTCCACTAGGGAAAAAAGAGGGGCCATTAAGGCAAAATGAAAAGAGCTATTGATTGGGCTCTCATGCCTTTTCTATTTGCCTCATTTCCTAAATGCAGGATAATAAAGGCTCAGCCACTGAAACTAACAATGCTCCTTAATGAATCGAACTTGAAAGAATTAGCCTAAGTTTGCATGATGATTAACAGATGTTTCCATCAAAGGATGATATGGTTTTGGTTTGTTGTTGCTGATTGATGTTCCATCTCCCAAATATGCTCGTCTCTTTACAGCATCATGATGCAATCGGGCCATTATTTGATCATTTAAATTTTCAGCTTAAAAAGACTGTCCCTGACACAGCCAGTTTTCACTCAGTGTGCACTGTGGTGCTGCAACAAGGGAGACTAGATCAATGCATTGTTATTCTTGTTTTTTTTTTTTTTTNGTTTTTTTTTTTTTTGCACATTAGAGCATTGCAGAGCTTTCAAAATAGACCTGAAATGAAAATAAGAACACGATAATGTGTATAATGTGTCACCTTTAATGTATTTACCCATTTTAAACTTGTGATGGAGAACCTTATATTCTTTAGTACTGTATAATGAGCTTCTTCAGGTTTGTCCTGGTTTGCTGAATATTGATGAAGCCTTAAATGCTTTGTAGAAGTATAACAAATTGCCATAAGTCTCCATATCGGAGATGCTTGATAAGACATTGACACTAGGTGAGTTATTTTCCTGAAGGCAGATTAAAATTTTCCGTTCAACCGGCTTATCGAAATATCAAAGCAAAACAAGGTTATCTTTCAGCCCTCGTTCCTTTTGATCCACACTACCTGCACAGTCACATCTTTATGTAAGATGTTAATTGTACTGTCTTCACTCCACAGGACTGTTAGGTCTAATTTGCTTTGGCTGTTTCACTTTATATTACCTAAAGCTGCTTAATTGTTTCATAAAGCTTTGTAGTTGTAGCGGTGTATCGTAACACCAAGTGAGGCTTAGAGAACTTCTTGACATGAGAATTTTTTTGCTGTTAGTGTACTGTAGATTTTGCATCTTTCATGTTACAGTAGAACATTTAAAATCTAACTTAAACCCCTGACTTACTAACTACCTATGTCTAGCCCCATGGATCTCTTACAGCAGTTCTTACAGCAGGCGGTCTCGTTCTGGAATATCAACTTGATCTTTTTTTTTTTTCTTAAATCTGTGAGTTTTAATCTTTTCAAAAATTATAACTGATAATGTTGCCATAGCCTGGCATGTCTGTGCACCCTTGAAACTGCATGTGGACAATACATGAGATTTCAAGGGTATTACAAGGTCCATCATCAGGAAATTTTACAAAAAAAAAATGTGTCATTTCCTTTTAAAAACACTCATTTCCATGTTAGGAAATGAGTAGGGGTCTACCTTTACAATACTTCAATGTTAAAAAAACCAAAAAATTGCTGCTCTCCATTGCTGCAGTACTGCTGTGCACACTGATGATAACAGACCTCTTTTTTAGGCCACTATACAGCCCCCTTTTTTTGCTGAAAAAATCATCCTCTTCTGATTGGCCTGCTGTGTCTTGCTTGAGCTGGCTCCCACGGACAGTGAATCACTGATTCTGGCCAAACACTCACTCACTAGTCTTGTACTTGGTTGAATTGTAATGGGTGTGTTGGTGTGTAAATGTATAACTGTGCTGGATGTAAACATGTTACAGAAGTGAAAAACTGATCAATAATGGAACTGTGACAATGTTCAGCACATACTCCCTACAATAAAAATGAGGGGAAATAACAAAAAGGGTAATATTCCCTCTTTAATAGAGAGATTGAGACAAACTGATGCTTGCTTCAGGCAGAAACACAAAAGTGAGAATCATCTATCAACATGGAATATTTCCGCTTCCTTTTTACCAGTAAAGTAAAGCAAATCTGTGCATATCTTCTTTTTTCGGCTGCTCCCGTTAGGGGTCGCCAGTGGATCACCTCTTTCCATCTCAGGGCAGCAGCATAGTTTCCACCGGCACCCTGCTGATCAAGATCAATAGTACTGGTGGTGGTTGTTGGTACCCCAAGCCTCGACCAGTCTGGTCTGGAAATCTGATTTGTGATCTGCATATTTGTTCTGGCATAGGTTTTATGCCTGATGCCCTTCTTGACACAACCCTCCCCATTTCTCTGGGCTTAATGGGACCAACACTAGGGATGCACTGGCTTGTACATCNCAACCCTCCCCATTTCTCTGGGCTTAATGGGACCAACACTAGGGATGCACTGGCTTGTACATCCTAAAGCCAGTCAAATCTTTGCATATAGAATAAGAAAAAAAGTTAACCTTCGGAACTCTAGAATATAAAGCATTAGCTAGAATAACCAGTAGCTCTTATTTTGTGATCATTAGCGATGCTGTACTAGATACCTGTACACTTTTGAAACTTTAATGGTAAATGCTATTAAAACAAGAGGCTGTGCAATTTTTATTTGGCAATGTTATTGGAGATTTTTTAAGTCACAACCTCGTTATTGAGAACCATGGTCCTGCATACCCTGCACATGGCACCATTAGCCTTTCTGCGACTCCAGCAAATACACAGCAACCCACCCACAGTAAGAGCGGGGTGAAGGACACGCCCATATTAGGAAAGACACATCTACATCTGGACGAACATGCCCACAGAAGAGAGGAGAAACAAATGCACATCAGCAGAGGCACTTCCACATTAGGACACGCCCACACCAACAGAAATGCCCCACATCTGGATAGACCCTCCCACATTAGAGACACATCCAAATTTGGACAGAAAAGCCCACAGAAAAGAGAGACACCCATATCAAGACAGACACACCAACAGGAAAGAGACTCACCCACATCAGGACAAACATGCTCGCAAAATACAGGACAGACACATCAACATTAGCAGAGACATGTCCACATCTGGAGAGACATGCCTGTATCAGTACAGACATGTCCACATCAGGACTCAACTCAAGCCTATAGGAAAGAGAGGTGGGGGGGAGAGAGAGAGAGAGAGAGAGAGAGAGAGAGAGAGAGAGATAGAGAGAGAGAGAGAGAGATACATTAGACACATATCAGGAGAGACACACCCACAGCAGGACAGACACACCCACATCACATCTATCACAGCGGTTTCTTCAAGGATTTGTTCACTAAATAGCAGTTTGAACTTGTCCAATCATGTTAGGTGGGTGGGGCTTAGTGACTCTAATCTGATAATGTCGTCAACCCTATTTCATCTTACATCAACTCAGATTTTGTTTTGTTTTTTTTTTTTGTGAATAAATTAGGTTAAACACAATTATGAATGGTGAACTTATTTTATGAATTGAATTAAATTACAAATTGAATTCATGCAATTATAAAATTGTCACAAAATTCATAACTTACAATTTAACAACAAAGCAAAAACAGGAAATTTTTAAAAAGATTGTATTTGTTTATTTTTTTATTGTTTTTATTTTGTAAATCAAATTGGGTTAAAAAAAACTAAATAAATTAAAACCAAGTAATGTATCATTTGATTGATTTTGCTTGGTATTCACAATAATAAAAAAGACTTTAAACATTTATAAAATGTAGTTTATCTATTTTTTGCTCATGAACTCTTCATATTGTAGTGTATAATAAATTGCATACTGATTATTTAATCCTCGGCTGATTTTGTGAATCCCACAAACATCAGCCAAGGAATCATTCATTTGTCTATCAAATTTTAATTTGAATGCATCATCACCATTAAATCAAGGCTGTGAGCTGCAGAATACATAAACATTATTACATGATATCAAGGATACCATTTCATTCATTTACAAGATCGTATCTTATATTCTTATTATTTACAATTATCTTCCGCATTCTTTGGATCATAGAGGAGGAATAAAGTTGATGAGCCACACAATGAAGTTATGGGAAAGAGTAGTGGAAGCTAGACTAAGGATAGATGGAGGCAGATGATTCGCTGTGGTGACCCCTGAAGGGAAAGCCGAAAGGAAAAGAAGATTCTTTGGATCATAGTGTGGAACATAAATGGTATTTCAAATGTCAGAATCAAATACCTGAGATTTTTACTGGCAATCGTGCATGTTTGAGCCCAATATGGACAATCCACATACACGTTATGAAACTGACAACAATTTCCCAAAATATGGAAAATGGTAAATTCCATAATTTTTTCCCTACCTTCTAGACTGTCATTGGTTTCAGTTCATTCCAATAATTAATTAAAATCAACTTATAGGGACTTGAAACACGCTTGAGACACATAATCCATCACAGCGAACAACAAGTCTATAGCTTGTTTTTCCTTTTTCTTTTTCTTTTTCTGTTTTTTTTTTTTTTTTTTTTTTTTTGGTCGAAGCATCTTTATTAAACTGGTCCAACATAGAGCTGCACAGCAGACACTGTATGTCTCTCCCAGAGAATATAGTAGTCCCAGGAGAAGACGGTCTTTAAAGAGAAATTAAAAACGTCCCTTCATTATTTGGACTTACTGATGTGTTAGCAGGCAAAACATTGAATAGTAAGGTGGATGTATCACCTGAACATTTGAGTTTGAAATATTAGGGGATTTGAAAAAAATAACAGAAAAACTAAAGTACAGTTTTATGTTTTCAAAATTGTCAGTAATGCAACATATGTGTGGGTTGTATACTGTGTATTGGGCTCAAACATATATGATCACCGGTATGATCCTTTAAGTGCTAGTTAGTTGGGTGGCCAGTGGGTGACCAGTAATTTTAGCAAGGTGGCCACGCCCCCCTGGCCAGCCTTTGCAAATGCCACTGAAAAAGTTTACGATTTAGAATTGACAAGGAGTGCATTTCTAATTTAGCTAGATTAGCTACATTCTGTGTAGTGTTTCACATATAATAGCTTCTGGGCTTATAATGAGAAATCAGATTTAACAGAAATATAGGTTTTGCACCATTTCAACCAATTAAATACCGATCAGATGCTGCAGGAGTGAAATGTTCAATGATTTGTGTTTAGCTGAGGGAAAATACAGAAGAAAAAATGGGAAGTCACTGGTGAGTCAGGCTATCAAATTTGGTCTTTCTTGGCTGATAGTTTCTGAACTCCATTTTTCTTCTTCTTTCATGTTTTTTTTCCCCCCTATATTATAAACCAAAACCTAAATTACAAAAACACAGAGAACTTCTGCTGTCCTATTCTCTCTGTTAAATTTGCAGTCTGCATGTTGCAAAGTTGGTATAATTGAAGAGCAGTGCTGCAGCATTTTTCTGAGCTGTTATTCAGTATTGTTTACTGATGTTATGAACAATAATAGCAATAGATAGATAGATACTTTATTACAGCAGCCTACACATAAGTACATGGACAACACAATATTATCAGTAAGATAAAAAAATAAGGCGGAAAATAAGGATAAGTAGCAAGAATAACACAAGGCAATATACAAATATAAAAATGACAAATACATGACAATATATATGACAAACCTATTGTTTTGTTTATTCATTTTATTATAGTTTATTCATATATATATATATATATATTCATTCAAAAAAAAATTCAGTGTAAGTGCAATCAGTCAATAGGTAATTTACCAGAAAGTGGTGATAAATGAAAGACTTTTTTTTTTTTTTTTTNTTTTTTTTTTTTTTTTCAATAACTACTCATGTTCTAGTCAGAAGAACAAGCTATAATCATATCCAGTTTGCTTCAATCAGCCTGGACAAACCCATTAATGAAGGGTTGCTGCATCACTGCATAAGAGTCTGGTGTCAGTTTGAATTAGATAATGAAGAGAAAGAGAAAGAGGGACTGAGCAGGAAGTTTGGAAGACTTATCTGAAGTTAAATCAGTTTCCTCATGGGTTTATTGCTGAGATCCCCACTGGTTCCATTGGTTGTTAGTTGTAATATTAAAGGAGTACTCCACCCAAATTTACATGTCAGACTCACTTTACTGATCATGGGGAGCACCATTCAGCATTTAAAGCTTTTTATGTCTGTAAAAGAGACTGTAGGAAGTCAGGGTGACCATTATGGCATCACATGAGACACTTCATTTTGGTGAGGAAGACTCCAAGCTTGAAAACTAAACTACTCTTTAACTTTTTTTTTTTTTTTTNTTTTTTTTTTTTTTTGTTTTTGTGAATTCAACATTCCAACTTCTAGGATTGCTTTTAGCTTGCAAACTTGGTCTTTATTACCAGAGGAAGTAATCCCTGTGATGTCAGAAAGGTGTTCCCCTTACTTTGTGCATCACCCTCTGTAGGCACAAAAGCCATTATACCGTTGTTTTTACATGCTAAATATTGCAACCAGTAAAGTTAATTTCTGGTGGAGTCCCTAATGATGGCTGGCTAATAAGCTAGCTTAGTGTACAAGTGCACCTGCCATTCCCCTGAGTTTTAGTTATTTAACTTTAACATAAAACACTGCTACTGTATTGCTGCATTCCAGTCAAAGTAGGAAGTCAGAATTTCCCTGTTGAAAATTCCGAGTTCTGACCTCCAAGCATTCCAGCCTCCATGATGCCAGCTGTAAACAAAAAACATGGATGAATGCCAATAAATACTGTGAAATAAATAAAATTATTAATAAATACTAACTAAAGTTACATTACAGGACTGTTTGGTTAAATTGTTACAATGCTATTAATCACAGTGGGTATTGCAGGACCATACCACCCATTTTGCATGTTTGAGCCTAATATATTCAATTTTCATACATGTAATGTTACTGACAATCATTTCCCAAAGGATAAAACCATATTTCAGCTTTCCTGATATTTTGCAAAATCACTTAATCTTTCAAAATCAAATATTCAAGTGATACACACACCCTAATCATCAATGTTTCACCTTCTCATACATTATTTACACAGCCTTATGAAGTCACGGTCCTTTAAATTTTTAAATAAACGCAGGTCTTCTTTTGGGACTATATTCCCCAGTGGAGGCATACATTCACTCCATGCTTTTTNAACGCAGGTCTTCTTTTGGGACTATATTCCCCAGTGGAGGCATACATTCACTCCATGCTTTTTATTACACTTAAATGCTAAAATTATGAAACTTTGAAATAAACCTGAATATGCGTCTTGTTCGCGATGATGGATTACCTATCCCAAGAAAGTTCCAAGTAGCAACAAGTTGATTTTAATAGTGTACCAGAATGAACTGAAACCAATGGTGGTCTGGAAGGTAGGAAAAACATTTTTAATTCACTGTTCCAGTAGTAATGATTGGGAAATGATTGTCAGTAACATTAAGTGTGTTAAAGTTGAATATATATTAGGCTCAAACATGCAAAATGGACGGTATGGTCCTTTAAATATTTGTGTAGAGCAGTAAATGTTCTGAAATTATTCACACTTACCTATCAATGGCAAACAGTTATTACTTTAGATAGTTAACTTGGTGACATATTTTGACCTTTTTATTTCAGTGTCATGCAAGAAAAATGACTTTATTCAGCTGTTAGCTGATTATTTACATTCACAAAGTTCACTTCCACGGGTGCCGCCATGTTGAGTGACCCAGATGGATTTGATCCGAGTTTCCAAGTTGGAGCTCCAACTTCAAGTGCCATTCCATTTTTTCAAGCGGGAGGTCAGAAATTTTTGAATTCCAAGTCATGTGGAACTCAGCATAAGTGTCAGACCCAGGACAGAACCACAAATGACAAACATCATGTGATCATGACAAATTTCCCTTCATTATATTCGCTGGTTTTGTAGATCACTGTATTGTGTTTTGGATATTGGACTACCATTGGGTGAATGTGGATCAGAAACGATATTACGCCCACGCATCAGCTGAACGTCTGCACGCTGACATTTCAGTTTGAGGCAGAAGTGTTCTCCAGAAACAGAGTGTAAAATGAGAAGCTGCTCCGTTAACTGCTGCTAATTGCTAATCTGCCGTAGGTCTGTGCAAACCGCTTTAAAGGAGCCCAGTCTGGGTGACAGATACATGAGCCAAGTAATTAAAGCTGATTCAGATAAGTAAAAAATACTCCAAAAGCACACTAATTCCCGTCTAACTACAATGACTATATTTGTCAAATTATATGGTAAATGCGCTCCTGAAACACACACCAAACAAGGTCGCACTTTTTTTTATGAGTCTGTGTTTTAATGTGGGCGGAGAATTCTGAGAACTCTTTGGAGATTACATTTTGTTAATTGCCATCATCCATCAAGCATAACGTTCATAAATGGAATAGCCAATGGACATTTAAGATAATGTTCAACCATTATGATGGATCACAGTTTCAAGCCTCATGTTCAATCTGCTTTATATCTGAGATAATAATTTTGGTTTCAGTCTAGATTGTATACTGTAAATCACCACTACATCCAGTATATTTCAGGGCACAGTATTTATTAGCAATTAAATTAGAAATCAATAAAAAAATATGCTAAATATTATTAATATATATATACCAAGACATACAGAGGCATGAGCATGTCGTTATTTTGCAAGTCACTAGTGAGTGTCAGTCTTGGCACTGAAGTACCGAGTCAAGTCCCAAGTCAAGATTGACAAGTCCAAGTCAAGCCAAGCTCTAAACTTTGAGTTTTGAGTCCTTAAGACAAAATAGGCTCTATATCAAATCTAATGCTAGGGTAATAATTTGGATAGTTCATTTCCATAAATTGTGGATGCAAAATTTGTATTTATTACTTTTTAGACAAAGTATATAAATAAATGAATATATACACTGATATGACTATAATTTATAATATTTGTACAGTTATATACATGTAATCCTTTTAATTTTACTGTGACTTGGAGAATGTATTAGGTGTTTTTGAGTCAAAAGTCTCAAGACAGCAAATTTGTGACTTGAGTCCAAATTGAGTCTACATCATGTGACTCAAGTCCATGTCACAGAAGACACAATTAAACAAGTCACAGATCACAGTTGTGAGTGTTGCAAACAGCAATCTTGTTTTTTTTTAAATTTTTCTGGAAGTGCACTTGAATCTCTCATTTGTGATGGAAAACATCAACTACGCCACACATGATGCATGTTTAATGGTAAACGCCACATCATCCTCTACATACACCTCTTCCATGTTTGATTTTCAAAAGACATTAATGTCAGTGTCGATATTTGACAAGCAGGTGGAGCTGTGAGCAAAGTTAAGCTCAGGAAAACTCACAGTCACGTCACGTTTGTTTATTTCCAAAGAGAGGGGCATGTGCTGGTGCTTGATTCCTGAGATGGCCCCTCTTAGACGAGGTTATTATAGCTGTACAGGCGGTTTCCAAGGAGGTGGTGATTATCGTGTAACATCAAGACATCGCCTCTCTGTATTTACTCCACAGCTGGCATAACTAGGGGGGCTAACAGACTCATTTTTAATTGATGTTCCTCCCATATCTCTGCTTCATCCTTCATTTTCTGCTGGTCGGTACTGTAAGCAGCGGCGCAGAGAGGGCGATAATCAAAATAATCTGGGTCCTGTGTGTTTGCGTGGGGCAATGGCCTGTCTGTAGCGCTTGTCATTTTTTCAATTACTAGAGCTGTGGTTAACTGTTAACATTTTCAGCAGTCAGCCTGGAGCGAAAACTACTGAGCCCCATTAGGTTTTACCCACAGCCTCGCACTCATTAGTTTTCCCGGTTAGACGAGAGTGAGGGAGAAGCCGGGCCGGCCTTTCTAAAGAGGTCAGGGTGGAGTCTCGTGTTCTGCACAAAGAGAGTGGAGATTGTTACGGTCTAGCCAGACTCAATGTCCTGTAGCCCAGCTGCTGTACAGTAGCAAGAGCGCTGCGAAGACTCGGATGACCTTTTTAAGGTGAATCATGTAGTCCTAATTGACCTGATCTCCTTTTCTTTCCTTTCTTTCTCTTTCTTTCTTTCTCTTTCACATTATGGAGGAAACTACTGAAAAATCCCATGGATGAAGTTTACAGGTGTGACTTGGAATTACTTGTATGGTGCATTAAGGCCATTAAAGGACCATACCAGTAACTGTGCATGTTTGAGCCCAATAAATACATTCCATATACACGTTACATTACTGAGAACCATTTCCCAAAATATACTACTTTAGCAGTAAATTTTTGAATTTTTTTCTTCCCTACTTTCCAGACTGCCATTGATTCCAGTTCATTCCAGCATGCTATTAAAATCTACTTGTAGAGACCTGAAACGTGCTTGAGGTATGTAATCCATCACAGCAAACAAGATGTCTATTAGGGTTTTTTGTCAAAGTAACTTTTTTAACTGATACAGCACAAAGCTGCGTGGAAGACATGTTTCTCTATATATAGATATAGTGCATATATCTAAATATAGTCTGAAGGGAAGATGGCTTTTACAGAGCAATTAAAATGTCTTTCTACAACATGCTTAAGTGTTAATTGAATTTAAGGTGTGTATCGCCTGAGAACATTTGATTTTGAAAGACTAGGGGATTTAAAAAATAACAGGAAAACTAAAATATGGTTTTATGTTTTGGAAATTGGTTGTTAGTAATGTAACATATGCGGGTTGTATATATTGGGTTCAAACATGCACGACGGCCAAACACGGTCCATTAAGGCCATTACACACCAGAGGCAAATAATCCGTGCAATTATTTTACATGTTAAAAATAATTTTCGAATCCATGCTCCATTAACGGAGCCTTTCACCTCAACAATGTAGTTTTGCTTGATGAAACTGAGGCATTTATTTTTTTCAGAACAAGCTTGATTTTTTCCAAATTTTTGAATTCGAATAGAACACATCAAACGATGCGCTGTGTTGCGAACAGAACACATCGAACCAATCAAAAATGTTGTTTGTGGGCAGTGCTCAAAACATTCTACATGGCAGATCGGCTAATTGTTTATGTGTCACAGAACGCTATCCTGTGTAATAAAATGGACAAAAATGATAAAGATGAGTATAAAGACAACATAGCTTCATTATGGCAATGGTCTTAATAAATATTTACCTATGATCATCCTGAAGTATGTCTAAAAGTGAGTGTGATAAACTTTACTTCGTGTATCAAACAGGATCCTCCTCCTCTGCATTTGATGAACCCAGAATCTCCGTGTTTTTTTCTCTCCTTTTATTAAGCTAAATCACGACCAGGCCCTCATCACCTGTTGCAGACTCAGTTTTGTCACTGTGTGTTTTTTTGGGGTGAACCTACACAAATATTTGCCAAAAATCGCCTCCTGTTCGGTTAATACATTAACTGCAACAAATTCGCATCTGAACAATTAGCACTTTCGTGTCATTTATTCCCGTCGGTCTTGGTGTGTTGCGGTCTTTATGCTTACGGTTAAATCCAGATTGCAGGAAAACAATTGGAAATGTGCATTCTCTGCACAGGGAAAATGTGTTGAGGCTTTTATCTTTCCCCTTGCATCTACTGTGATGCTTTCAGTGCGGTACAGGCATCATTAACCAACGTCCTCTGTTTCCATTGACCTGAGGGATCCCGTCTTGATTTTGTGCAACTATGGCTCTGCCAGCTAAATGGAGGTTACAGGGAGATGGCATCCATTATTGAGGTATTCAATTCAAATGTCACCCGTTTCCACTTGGCGCTGTTTTCCTCCTTCCTAATGTTGCTCGAGGCATGGGGGGGGGGGG